>QFFA01002998.1:3217-22034 GCA_003316565.1 Russula foetens | reverse complement strand
CACTTGGTAAGGCCATTACTATCCGCGAGGAGGCACATACGTTGGCTCCATTCAACCCAATTGGATTTTCTGCGTTCAAGCCGAAGGCCGGCCATCCATGAAGGATTATTTATGCATAGCACGGTGAAGGGGAAGCCGCCGGGCCCTAGGACGCGAATGAGGGTAGGGTTAACAGACGGTTCGCAGATGGGACCATGTGCAGTATCCGCCGCGTTAATGGACAGACTACCAGAAGTGTTCGTCGTGTTGGTGGCGGCGTTAGAATCACTAGAGGTCATGGTGTATCAATTGAGATACAGGAGAGATGATACAAGCTTGGCGGACGTGATTTGAAGTCAGTTTTTATGAACGAAAAGAAAGAGAAAGAGAAAAAAAGCTAAAAGGATGGTGAGATGATCCAGTCACGTGAGCACAACGATGATCATCGTGGCGGTGGCGGTGACCAAATTAATATTATGACGGCCCATCTAAGGCTGAGCGCTGAGCGCTGGGCGTTGAGGTCGTGCAGGAATGTAACTCTGTCAGACGTCCAGTAGTAAGCGCGAATCCGATGGCAATCGTAAGGCAGCATCTAGGATCCCATACTCGGGTGAACCAGGAAGCCCTAGAGTCAGAATCACATATAACAGACAGATCACCGTGACTGGGCAGCGTGAACGGATTCCTGGCGGGCAGTAGTGGACGGTATCAAATATATCTGTGATAACCAACCCGATTGCGTGTCCAATAATAATACAAGAGGCGAGGGTGACTCCCCTCAAAATTTAGAAGAAAACGTGACGGTCATAACACTTTTAGACGACATCCACCTATCCTCGGCGAAGGGCATCCAGGCGAGCTTGTAAGGCATCTTCATCCGAATGGTTTCCGCCGCCAACAGCACCTCCAGAAGCAGTATTTCCAGGTAGAGGTGCAGGCCCATCAGCAAGAGCAACGGGTTGACGCTCCGTCACCGTCGAGGCGGTAGTCAGACCTGTCGGCGCATCGGCAAGCTGTGCAGGGACAAACCCGTCAGCAATGGATGCCAAGTTCTCTGACCAACACACAAAGAAAACACACCTGCTGCGATATTCCGACACCAATCTCATCGAGGACCTGTTTGAGGATCTTGTCGCTTTCCTCTTCCTCGTCCTCCAGATCGTCGTCCATGACATCATCGACCGCGTCACTCATCATCTCCTCCTTCATGTCCATCGTCGCGCTCTCACGCTCAAAGTCGTTCATGATGCGTTGGATCTGCGGAAGGTTGAGCCCCCGGTTCATGCTCTTCATCGCCTGCCAAACATCGATCGTCAGCAAAAAGGGAGGAGAGGATTGGAAACGGAAACGAAGTACGCGAGTGGCTCCGCGCATGGCGTCGGCCATTTGTTGGTTGCTGCGCAACGTCTGGATGCGCAGTCCGACCGCCTGCAGTTGCGTGCGCATCTGGAAGAACTTTTGGATATATCGACGCGTGCGGACCAGGTCCTTCGCCATGACCTTGCAGGCATTCTGTGGGGGTTTGAATGGACATCGCGTTTTAGAATTGGAACGAGAGGAATGTGCAAGGGGGACTTGGGAGGGGGGGACGAAGCTAGGGCTAGAACTGGGAAGAGACGCACGAGTTGACCCGCTTTGGCACTTTTCTTGATGTCTGCGATGAGCTTCTTCTCGCTCTGCTCGAGTTTTGTGCGCTCGCGGTCGAGTTCGCGCTGTGCTTTTGCCAGGGAGCGCTGATGCTGGCGCAGACGCTCCGCTGGCGTTACTGTGCGACCAAAGAGCGTTTCCTACGATCGATTGTGGCATGTTACAAAAGGCACATGGATTTTAAAAAAGAAAATCGGAAAACGTACGACGATGTTCATGGTTGTCGATGAAACAAAGGGATACTCATTAGGCTACACACACAGAAACTGCCCCCAACCCGCATTTATGACTTTGGGCCGCCGCCTCCGCAGTTTCACGGTCCGAGCCCGCCCGGAAAAATGGACTTGCCTCCCATCGGCGCGCACTGTTCGCTCCCTTCGTGCGGAGAGCTCGACCTCCTACCGATCCGATGTCGTTGCGACAAGCAATTCTGCAGGGATCACATCCTCCCGGATGCCCATCAATGCCCCGTCGATCCGTCCCAGGCGCTGAAGGACGCGTCAACCCCACTACAGAAGCTCCAGCGCTGCGCCTTCGCTTCCTGCGCCAAGCCCAGCCTGGCCGCGTACGCCAGTGACTCTACCAAGGAAGAAGGCAGGACATCTGCGCTATGTCCTCGCTGTGCGCTCGCCTACTGTGCCTCGTGAGCCACACCTTCTCTTCCTTGGTCGCACCCGCGACTCCAATCATCAAACGTCCCCCCCATTCCCGCCAACTATTCATATAGGCACCGCGACGCATCGCAACACGCATGTCCGGTACCTGAGCCCGTCGCGGCACCCAAGAACGAAGCCGCCCACGCTCTGCTCGCAAAGCACTTCTCTGGTGCTACTGCGACGTCGTCGAGCAACAACCGACCCGCGTCTGCGCCTAGCAAACGCAAGGTCCCCACCGACCCGAAGAAACTGGCCCAACTACAAAAGTTCGAGTTCATGAAGATGCGTCACCGTGCTGTGCCGGCCGATCCCAGAGACAAGCCAGGTTCCATCGGAATCGATCAGCGACTGCACGTCAGGGTGAGCCACGAAAGCGACCCCGAAGGGGTTCAGAAGATCTTCTGGTTCCGCAAGGTCAGTCGTCTCGACGTTGGATTTCCTCTTTTTCTATCCACTCAAGTCCCTCCAAATAAGACTGTGGGCACTGGGAGAGCGCTTGATGTGCTTGCTCGTCATTTCAATGTCCCGACAACTATGGTAAGTACTGGCTTTGTTGTTTCAGCACTTTTCTCACCGTCTTCTAGCCATTGCGCTTGTCTCTGCGCAGAACAGCTGGTCAGGAAGAGCTTGTAATCCTTAAGACCGATCGACTTCTCCGTGAACAGATCGAGGACGGATGCGAGCTTCTCCTTAGTTCTAATCAACCTTGACAAATCCGTGTACAATTTCCACCTTATGTATTTGAATCACAGTTTGTCGGGGCCTGGTTTGAAGGATTAGGCGTGACGGCGAGGGGAAATGTTACTGACGACAGCGATGGTCCATTCATAACTCGGCCAGGGTGTTTAAGTGAAGCGTCGAAAGGTATATTGTAGATAGCATCATTAGGAGACAAAGCACCAGGTAAGTATGTAACAACAGTGGTAACTCAATTATTTCATGCGACCAGCGCGGCGAGTCGACGAAGATGGGAGACGTTAAGATATGCAGGAACATAGGTCTCAAGTCCGTTCACCTCACGGGGTAAGGGTAACTCGTACGGACCGACTTCTTCTGCCTCTGGCAATAAAAGATGGTCGTTCCGGTCATTTGCAATGACGCGCGATGCGACAATACGCAAAATCTCGGGGGAAATAGGGTTCTGAAACTTTTGGTAAGTCAAGAACTATGATTTGCCTTATGTGACAATCATACCTCGTAGTCGGCTACGTAATAGTTTGTGCACATGCGTTGAATTTGCATGGGACTCAGCATCCAGCAGACGTCGTAGATGATCTCAATGTCTTCAGCCGTTGCCTGTAAGGTTTCAGTGAGCTAACATGAGTAAGACCTCCGACAAAATCCCCTAACCTTCTTGAGTTGCAGCAACTTCGTTGCTTGCATTAAATGCTCTAATTGCAATGTACCCTCTGGCATATCGTGAGACTTGCACCACTCTTCGATCCGTGTGATGTTGTACTGAATTTGCATCGCTAGAAAACAGACACAGTTGGTAATCTTCGCGGAGAATCCGAGAACCTCGGAAGTAAACTTACCGCGCTTCCACGATGAGAAGTTCCTTCGCATGAGAAGGTCATTGAAGCTGGTCACGCCAATCAGCTTGAGGAGTTCTGTCACCACCTGCTGCACGACGCTCTCCTCCATGTAGTAGCTCTTCAAACTCTTCCACACCTTGTTCAGCAGATTGAGGATATCGTCCATGCTGAACGCTGGTTGGCTATTGGAATTGAAGACACGATTGAATAATCGACCTCCACCGTCGCTTGCGATGAAACCTGGTAGGGATTGGCTCTCGATGAGGGCGGGTACTACCATTTTCGTAAGCTTCTTTTTTGTCTCTGTCATCCATGTGTGGTATATGTTGTATTCCAAGCTGTCCAAATCGTGCTTCACAACGGATACCAGGCGCTCGTAGTCGGACCAGTCGAACGGGCGCACGGCGTTCTCCTCACCAGGTCCGATGCCCTGCAGCATGTCTGACTCGGCAACACATATGAAAGAGAGTTTTTCGTGCACGTTCGACAACCAGAAAATCCCCGGAACAATGGCGTCTTCGCCATTGAATGTCTGCAAAGACATCGGATGAAAGGACAGAATTACCGAGTAGGGGAACACTAACCATCACATGAGCCTGTATCGTCTGCATGACGTTCGCGAGGAACCGTTCACTCTCGGGTATTAGGCCATACTTCCACATCTCATTTGTGACCAGGCTGATGAGGTTTGCAGGGAACAAAATCTCCTTGACAGCTGAGGGATTTGTTAAGCTTGGTAGGGGGATCTTGAGTCCCTTGATGAGTCCCTCTAAGACGTCCTCGTCTAAGTTCCGTATGTCTTGAAGAAGTCGGATCTTCTCCTCTGCGGGGTCGTCGTAGATGTCGGTCAGACCATTTACACCACGGAAGCGTGGAATTCCTTCCTCGCCATTGTACGCCACTGATACTGCACGCGGATTCGCGGCCTGTGTACGTTTCACGAACGACATCAGTTCATCGACCGACGTACGGTTATCATTGATGCCTATAGCATAGACACCGGCGGAACTGTGTCGTCGTTGATGCCGTGCTGAAGGGGAATGGCTACCATTTACAGCTTCGGCATCTTCAGGTGCTGCTGCATGGTCTAGATGGCGTAGCGTGGGCGCAAATGTGGGAGAGACGGGTGGATCCCGGGCGCCGCGGGTGAGGGACTGAAGGGCGTGCGCGCGATTGAGCTGCTCGCGAAGGCTGCTGACCTCATTCTTAAGAGTGAGGATGACAGAGCTATCCTCCGCTGTGCGGATGGGCATACTGTCGACTTGCTTGGCACGGTGCTCGAGTTCGGCAGCCTGGCGCGTTAAATCGTCTTCGAGCTTGCGGATTGTCTGGTCCCGCTCTTGGACAGTGGCAATTGCCTCCTCCAGGCGCTTCTCAATGGCTTCCTTTTGGCGCAGAAGCTCATCAAGGCGAGTCAGCTCTATCTGGGATGCAGCGAGATCAGAAGTGAGTTGCTTGGCCCGCGCATCGACCTCTTCGTGTCTGGAGATCCAAGACTTGAGCTGGTGTTCAACTGTAGCAAGCTTAGCAGCCACTTCATTCTTCTCTTCCGTTCGCTTCTGAAGGTTCTGCGTAAGCTCCACGACTTTATTCTCCAGACGGTAGGAAATCTCCTTGAACTTGGTGACTGAACGAGCCTCGGCCTTTAGAGCTTTGAGCTGTTTACGGGCTAACCTCCTGCGAATGCAAGATTGTATATAGACCACATGACGAACGTCCGAACGGAATACTCTTCGAACAAGACTACAGATCTTGTGTGAGTATAAGCATCAAGAAGTGATGTACGTTGACGTACACTCCACGGAACAAGCCCTGTAAAAACATAGTTGCGTGAGCATGTCGTTGTTCCTGGTATCGGCGACGAGCTTGGAAACCCCGAATTCCTGGATGGGATTGTGATCAGAATCGATGGAGGGGGTAGACACATTATACGTACGGCTCTGGACGCGCACAACGGCAGCCCGAACCTCCGTGAATCGGTTTCTTTGTACATAGCGTCGTGCGGCCTTCTGAAATCGGATAGCAGCGGTCTCCCGACGAACCCGGGCCACAAACCGCTTTGCCAAGACCCCACGCCACCATGTCTGAATCTTGATGGCAGCGACCCGCATCTCACGGTAGCGCTTAACACACATATGCCGCCGCATATTCTTTTGAACCACGGTGACCATAGCGTTGAGTCGATCAGCGCGTAATGTTTCTAGGGCAGCGAGCATGCCCGCACGGAAGAAGATTTTAGTCTTTCCGTTCTGATATTTATCGGGGTCATTGATGGTCTTCCCTAGGATGAGAGAACAGAGGCCATTCAGCTCCAAGTTCTGGATCATCGGACCCCACTGAGAAGACGGTATAAGCATGTAATATCTATGACCGCGAATCAGTTACGGGACTCGGGGATGGAGGGACAACAAACCGCTCAGCAAACTCTTCGTAGGTCCACCTTGTCGGGTAACCAGCACAACTAATCCGGATGGTCTCAAGTACGCCACACGCACGAAGTTGGCCGAGAACTTGTTGGGGGACGAACTTCCAGGCCTCCTTCTGCTCGTTCGGTTTGATGCAGCGAATGTAGTGGACATTTGTAATCTTGAGCGTTTCCATCAAGCTGGATAGAGAAGCCTTAAAGATAGAGGCCTGAGTCGGTTTCCGCGTAGCTGCACCCTGGCGTCTGGATCCAGATGTCGCTGAATTCACTAAAGAAGTACGACCAGGGTCAGGGATGAACGATTGTCGGCGAGAAGCTCCGCTCGCATCCGAAAAGGCTGGAGAGGCGGGCATGGGGCTTTCCGGAGATTTGGTCGAGGCAAGAGCAGCATCAAGCACTTCCCGAAGGAAAGAGTTCTTCGTAGATCCCAGAAGAGTCATGTGTTCGTCAGGAACGGTATCGCGATTCTTCTCTAAAAACCCTTCAGCTTCGTACGTGACGTCGAGGGCATAGTGAGCGATGGTAAAGGCTGTGTTGCCGAACCGAGGCTTTTTGAAGACATCTTTCGTCTCGGGCTTTGCAATCTGAGAGTAGAGTTTCTGGAGGAAACTAGCGTCCGTTCCGGCTGGGAGACGCGACTCCTCGTCCAAAAGCGCAAGAACGCCCAACTTGCCCTCTATGACATCAATGCAAGGCTGATTGTCCGAAAATTCGATAAACTTCCAGTGAATCTCCTCCTTGACATATTCCTCTTGTTCGAGTTTGAAGACGTGTGCATTAAACTGCAAAGCTTGTCAGGCGACGCATTAGTAAAATACAAAGTTTCCACTGACTTCTTGTTGCAACTTCTCATTCGCGTAGTTAATGCTGAACTGTTCAAAAGAGTTCTGAAAGGACGTGTCACAAACCAACGTGCTGCACACAATACATTTGACACCATTACCTTCTGGAAGTGCTCAAAACCATAGATGTCAAGGACACCGATGAACATCTCGGCACGTTTCTCTGCCTCACCGTTCTCTCCGGCCAAGCTCTCATTGACAATGGCAACGAGCCACTCGAAAAGACAAACATATACGAATTTTGCAACGGAGTCACGGACGACAGTCGCCTGTGCGGCATTGAGAGCCGTTATGATCTTCTCCGAACGTGTCGTGATCTGCTTTTTGATGGTCCATTTCTTGAACTCTGTTTTGTCGATGCCCAGAAAGCGTGTAGCTAGGAGAAGTTCTGTATCATTTTCATCTATAGAGGCGTCCGATCGCGCTTGCGTGATCTTAACGTTGCCTAGATGAAGCAGAGCCGCTAGAAGGCGGAAGACGGCCCATTGCTGTTCGACGGAGATGCCAATAGTTGAAAGGGCATGCTGAGTAGTTCGGAACTCTTCCGCGTCGTCGACACCGACAATGGGCGTAGATTGAGGGCCACCTTGTTTCAAGTAGTGGAACTTGGTGATATCAGCGTCTAGCCCAAGATCCTTGCGTTCCTTTAGAGGTGCGCCAGCGCATAGTTGGTAAAAAATATGATAGTTGCGTTCAGTCAAGGGCTGGAAGACGATGCGGGAACGTTCCAGAAGATAGGTACGGATTCTTGCGCCACAAATCTCTTGCCTTCCATCAAAGAGGATCTGGAAAGAATGTTCTATAAGTGATACATGCCCAATACATTCACATGGCACGAACCTGGATATATTTGCCAAACCGGGATGAGTTGTCATTACGTGTAGTCTTCGCATTACCAAACGCCTCCAAGACAGGATTGGTCGCCAGAATTTGACGCTCTACCTCGCTCGATTCGTCTAGGGAGATCTTTGTTCTCGTCTTCGCATTCGAGTCGGGGGGGTTGATTGACGCAAGGTAACGCATTATATATTTTGCCTATACGACACTGAGTACCTGGGTGAAGATAGTGTACGAGACACTCACGGATTCCGTTTTCCCTGCACCACTAGGATATCCTGGGGTCAACTTAACTTCCACTCGCAATCATGCCACGTACCTTTCTCCGGAAACGATAATCGTCTGACCAGTTCCCTCTTTCCTCATAGCAGTATATGCATCCTCTGCGATAGCGAACAAGTGGGGTTCCAAATCTCCTCGCCTTCGACCGCTGTAGGCCTGGATAATCTCAGGGCCATATTGGGTGACACGTTGGAAAGGGTTCATAGCGATCAAAACGATGCCGCTGTAGGTGTAGATACTATGTTGTGCATAGCGGTTCCGAATGGTATGAAGGACTAAACGGATATTGAAGGAAATGGGAACGATCTAGATGGAAAAAGCGTACCCGAGGGCTCATTAAGATGGGATAGCGTAGCAAGATCGTCAGCTGTCTCTAGCAAAGGAGGATTTCGTAAAGGTGGCAGGTCATCTTGGCCGTCTCTGATGGCCTTGACAGTAGTGTCGATGATGATTTCCTGAGATAAGAGTTCAAGCCGAGGGAGTGAGAGCTATTATCGGGGATAAAAAAAAGGGTAGCGCTGACCTTGCCTCGGTCGTCGACAAAGGTTAGCCTGATCTTGTCATCAGACCCTTTTACAACATTTGTGACCTCTGCCGAAATCCAACCCTGTTCTTTATCTGTGAACCAGACCCTGGTTCCCTTGCTGTAAATGTTCTCTGCCATGGGTGGGCCAGGCGGATGTCGATACGGTTCTCACCCAGCCCTTTCTTGTTTGCTTGCCCAATTAATTACCGGACTTTCTCACGGCCACCTGACCATGATGGTTCCTCCTCTCGCGAAGCCATCATTTCATTTTTAGTTTGCCCCACTCCCCTCACACCCATACCCATGTTTTGCTTTGAATGGCCCAAATTTTGAGTCGCATCTCCGACTTTTTTACGCGACGTGTCCTCGCTCGCCTGCTTTCGACTTTGCTATGCTGCCTTGTTCTCGTTGTCAAGCCCTGGTCCCGATTCGGGGGTCATTCTGCCTTTTTACTTCTTACGCTTAAAGAGCTCGTTTTTTCCGCCCAAGAAACACTTGCCCAACATTTGGAGGCTACAATTCTCAACATCACCGGGGCCCTTTTTGGCATCGGACTTTCCACTTTGGCGAGATTTCTCGCTTCTTTACGACCTGATAATTCTGCGTCTTCGAGGGCGATCCCTGCTGTTTTTCTCGTTTGCATAACTTTCTTTGGTGCGTAAAGCGATCTGTTTCCTTCTACACCAACTGATGTCGCATTAGCTGGCTGGGCTAAAAGTCGGTTACCTCGACTGCAACTCTCCGCTCGTATATCATGCTTCGTATCCATTTGGCTTCTGACCACTAATGTTGGTGTATCCAGCGTCAGTGCATTCCCGTCGCTACCCGCAGCCCTTCTTGCGTACTCAATGCCGTGATGAACAGGGTTCTGTGCATACCGCTACTTTCTTTATCTGGATGACGCTATTGGCTGCATTAATATGCCTCATCAGCGACGTGCTACTCTTGCGATGGTTTTCGACCCACTTCGCTAGGAAAGTTGCCAACGCATTTTCCAAGCTTCATGAGTGTCTTACATTATCCATGGATGAGTGTTTCGGTCTTGATGAACGAATGGTGTCTCCGCGCATCACCTCGCGACACGAACTTCTCGATGAGCTGATCGTAGAATCTGTCCAACTGGACTCGGTTTATTCGATCGCTGCTTTCGAACTTCGGCTTGGTCGGATAAGTGGTAGGCTACTTTCGTTCAATCGCTTGAGACGTCCTGAACATTTCCCAGTTCAGTCCATCAAGCCCCTCATCGGAATAGTAGAAAATACCCGCAGGGAATTATCGTGGGGTAGCCCACGAACAAAAAGGAGTCGCGGAGAGACGTTGTCATACTCCACCAGCACAACAGCAGTGAACCTCGGGCACGCCATCCTGACATCGATGAAACATGTCGAGGCGACGCTGTTATATGTGTTTGAGCATGCCTCAAACGCTTCGGAGTCGAGACTTCCCGAGAATGAGACACCAGCCCAAATACTCCATCGACTCGATCAAGCGCAGGATGATGCGAGGGAGGAGTTTGCCAAGCTATTTCAGGATCTGAACGGGGATTTGCAAAAAACTGATGACGTAGGACTGGCCGAAGAAGCTCCAAATGAATCCCTCTTCCATGTCTCGCTCATAGAGGTACGTCTTCCTTCCGCGATTACCCATGAGTGGAAATAATGCCATCATCCAGATGGCCACCGAAATGCACCGGGCGTTGCTCATTGCTGAGAAGATTCTTCATCTCCACAATACCTCTGGCACTCGTTTGTGGTTCCCGCGCCTTTCCTGGGCGTGGTTAGGCATGGCCCCTCCCACCATTATCGGTGATGACCGTGATCGCGTGATGTCTGATGATAACGACCCGCAACTCTTCGAAAACGAAAACAGTCTCAGTATGGCCGAAGCACGGGAAGGTCTCTCTGAGCTGGCTAGATGGAGAGATTCCAGCCTATCCCCACCGACATTTCCCTATTCTAGCGCAGGATTCCCCAGTAGAGAGTCCTTGCGTCTCCACAATATCATGTATGGACCCAGAATGACTCGTCTCCGGCTTCTATTTGCCGGATGCGTCCGGGCTATCATGCACTCTAGCCACCTGCAACATGCTGTGAAGAACTCGATTGGAGTGATGCTACTGAGCCTGCCAGCTTTCTTGCCCAGAGGAAGTCCAGGTAAGAATCGGGTCTTCCGTGAGCCAGCGGTCCCTTTCATTTTGCGTCCAAAGGCGAAAGATGGTTTTTCGAAGCGCACGGACAATGGATGATCATCAGCTATGTGTGGGTGTTAGAAACAAACACCGGAGCGACTTGGCGGGTGGCTTACCTCCGCATCGTGCGTCTAAACCCCATACTCAGGCTTTTCACTTATGATCCTTTGCTAGGCTGGTACAATATTGGGTGCCATGTACGCTTACATCGTGAGTGATATCAGGCGCTTTAGTACATTCATTTCCCACCCAACCATCACGGATGTGTCATAGACCTGGCTGATATGTCGTACGAACCCATATGGCCTTATAATGATGGTGACGGTTCGTGTGAATAAAGAGACGCTCAAAGAAATGTGTTTCTCACACTAATGAATGTAGCTCGCCGACGTTCCGATCAGTTGGCTGATCACCAGAACGGGGATATCTTCTCTGGGTGTTGTCGCGTTCGTACCACCCCCATTAATTGCAGCACGGTTCTCGGTATCTAACCCTCACCCCGTAAATTGTTAGGTCTGTGACGTTGCCACCAATAGTGTTTACTCGGTATCTCGACCCCACTGCCGACACCCCAATCATTAGTGCGCACACCACATTCCTTTCTTATGCTCGATCTGATCCCGCGCTCAGTACTGGCAATCTGGCGAGCGGCTATGATCACTGCCGGTGTCTTATCAGCGCTCCTGGTGAATACCTTTGTATTTCCAAAACATTGCAGGGTGAGCAATGCGATAAATCGAAATGGCGGTAGTTTCTGACATCTCCCCGTCGCCACTCAGATGCTATTCTTGCGAAATGCGAGCCGTACTCTCGGCTTGTTGAGTCAGCTGTACCTGACGCTCTGCAGGCATGTTTCATGTGCCACCCTGATGGGCACTTCTGATTCTACGGCGGAATAGGGACTTATTCAAACGTAACCGGGCGTTTACTCCTGGAGATAGGAGACGGACGCAGAAGCTCGAGCTCGAAATACGAAATTCTCTGATCCGGCTTTCTCGTCTTATCGTCGCGCTTCGCGACGAAATGAGTCTTTTACCAGTGCGCACGGGAAATCACTCAAAACAACATCATCGAAAAACACTCACGCAATTTCCCCTGGACAGAAACCTATGATACAATACTGCAATGCTATAAGTTCCATGCAGGCGATGCTGGATATCCTGACCGGCCTCCGCAAAATAAGGGAACGTATACCTGTAAAAGAAGCCGTATCCGGGGTCTTGAATGATCGGCGCGAGTTTGTACGCAGGTGTCCATCCTTTAGTTCAACGTTAGTGTTTCTGATGCACGAGGCTACACCAACTTAGGTATCTTGCGTATGCATCTCGTTGTACGCCTGTGAACACGCTTTCAGGGCGCGCCAACCTCTGCCACAGTTCCTCCCGTCCGCACGTCACGCGTGCGCTACGCTCGTCTCGCACATCTCACGGTCCATGTACGATTCGCAGCGGGCCCTCGGTATGTCGCGTATGTATGCGTCGGCGGAGGGCGAGGTGTTGGCGTATCTGGTCGATACCCTCGAAGGTTTGCTCGGGATTGGTCGAACACTGTTCGGTACCGCCGAGTGGCTGACGGAGGTGCCCGTGTCGCCTGACCCGGAGGTGGCGCCTGCTGCGGAGTCCGAGAAGCCCAATGAACATCATGGCGTAGAGTGATAAGCAAACTGGGATCACCGTGAGAAGGTGGCAAATTTCAGCTTTGGGTATGTTGGTATGTTGTAGTTTCATGTTTAGAGGGCCTATTGTTAGATGGATCTGGCTCTATACCTTGTATCATTTCTAAACGTGTACTTCTATACAAACGGTTGTGTTATCGGAATGCATCTCAGTACTTCTCATGCGAACACTTCTTGGCCGTAGACCTTTGTGGGGGATACCAGGTTAACCTCTGGACTCGGTCAGATAAGATGGGTAAGCAGGCAACGCCAACTTTATGTCATCGCGGGTCAGGGCCACTGGCCACTGATATCGCCACTAAGTATCGAAACGGAAGGTTGTCTTGTGGCTGACACCTGATAACCGCTCGTGCAAAATTGAATGGAACACTCCAGAATGCCAAGGATGGGATTATTGCTGCGCCAGAGATCCAATAAAGTTTACGTTTGTACGGGACAGCGAAGCAGATAATCTAGAGTTTCGAATTGAAGGCCCGCGTGTGACGATTCAAGGCCGGATTCGACGGGTGGCAGCAGGACGCCTTTCTTCTTCCACCGGAAACTTTTTGCGGTGTGGCGGTGGACAAGAGCCACAGAGCGCTTGGGATAGATTGCCCTGTGCCGCTCTTTTTCTGAGATGCGGCGCCCGGGAGATGATGGACAGTCGCGTCGATGGGGCTGTGTGGGGGATTACGTGGCTAATCAGGGTATGTTGCAGGAAAAAGCTGTGGGATCGAACGGAATGGGTTTGCATGGAAGGGAATCAGGACCCATCAGGAGATCGATACATCCAACCATACATCATCGTCAATATCCAGAGTGGATGGAGGGACAAATGAATAGAAGCCGGGTAGGCCAAAAGTGAGAGTGGGTGGGTGCAACATGCGGGTAATTTTGTCCGTCCGGCAACTGTTTTTAGGTACCCGGGCTCTTACGCGGGTTGGCTGAGATTTTTATGGATCGCGGCAGGGTTGCTTTGATTTTTGTCCGCATGTCGATGGCTCCGTGATGAAAGGTAATACGCTATTCCCGTGCCTTTTTGGGGGGTGTGTGAATTGAAATTAGGTAATGAAAATTTGATTTCTCCAAGCGTATCGGCCTGCATACCATCGAGTTGAAAAAATGTCTGGGTTGAGCGTCGACGGTCTCGCTATTTGTGCCGGTGGAATGACTAATGGACAGATTGAGGAACGAAAACGGTTCTCATCATCTGTGGATGGGACGAGTCGAGTCGCGATCGCATCTCGATATGAAAGACATCGTCATCCTCGCATGATAATAACCGCGGCAAGAGGCGCCGGCCCGCGGAATCGGGGCGCTAGTGGGGGACTGGTCGGCAATACCGTGTGGGTGACGAAGCAAGAGCAGGTGGCCGGAGGGTTAGGAAGAGATATCGAGACTTGAAGAGGATAAAAAATGGAAGAAGGAGAGAGATTCTCGGAGGGAGAGTCGAGAGAGGGAGGGGAGTTTGTGCGGGGGGGGGAAGGAAAGGAAAATGATTAGAAGTGAGGTTGATTGAGCCCGAAAGTGGAGCCGGCCGGCAACTTGAAAGGGAAATTCGCCGGTTGGTTAGCGCTATGTCCAGGAGAGGTAAAGTCAGGTCCCCGCTCATTACCGGGCTTGACCCTCCCTCACCTCGACTCGAGGTGCCTCCAGCTCCCTTGGTCATTGAACTAAGTTCATTGCCGCTTCCTGCCCGGAAGGCCCCCCACCTTTCAAATTCTCGCTCTCTCATATCCGCCTTTTCTCGCCGGCTATCGCACATTCACCCGGCTCGTCGCTCGTTCATAAAATGGATTCCCCTCAAGACACCCTCTCCGCTGACCATCACGATGATCAACAAGCAAAGTCGTCGTATGTCTCCCATAACTCCTTCCGTCCATTTTCCTTCCCCTCCTCTCAGTCCCTCTCCACCCCATAGTGGAAAGACTCCTGTCGTCAGAGGTGCCCGGGCTTGCACGGTCTGCCGCGCTGCTAAAGTTCGCATCATCGTTTGTCCCCATATCGAAATTCGTTTCTCATCAAAACAAATGCGTTTAGATGAAATGCGTCGGCGCAGAAGATGGCAATCAACCCTGTCAACGGTGTAGGCGCACCGGTGTCGAGTATGTGCTTCTGATGTCATCTCTTTATCATCCCTCCACTCAACTCTCACCAGGTGTGTGTTCGAGAGACACAGACGCGGTCGGAAACCGGGTTCAAAGTTCGTTTCGTTTTTCCCCTCAGTTCGGTTCCTCATTTTTAGTATATAGGTTATCCGAAGCTTCTAAAATGTTGAGACGCCTCGAAAAGGGTCTCAACAACGCCAAGTTGAAATCTCAAACCCTCGAGGCTGCCTCCTCTGTCTCCCCGACTGACTGGCGTATGCGTCGTGGGGAACCTCGCCCCCATTCCCCCGGGCGTTATTCAAACGACCTCCCTCGCCTTAACCTCCCTGCTTCCTTCGATGGGGATGACCGGGCTGATCCCAAACTGCGATCAGCCACGGACGAGGAGGAAAACGAAAGCGAAGGAAAGCCAGACGGCATGTTCCCCGTGGATCTCATCCGCAGGGAGAACCAGCGCCACTCCTTTTTCAAGACCATCCTCAATCCTTCACATGAGAATCCTGCCACCTCTCTTCGATCCGATCGGTCAAATTCAACATCTTCCTCCCAAGCGGCGGCACACTCTTCCGCAGCCCATGCTCTCAAAGACCCTGTCGCCGCGGGCATCTTGGATGAATCTAATGCCAAGGTCTTGTTCGACCTAGTCTTCTTACGACTTAACCCTTTTGTGAATCTCTTCGACCCTGCGTTGCACACACCCGATTACGTTCGCTCAAAATCACCTTTCCTCTTCACCGTCTTAATCACGGCCGGATGCAAGTTTTTCAAACCCGAGTCGTTCAAGCCATGTCAGAAGCTTGCTCACGAATTCTCCATACGTGCTTTTGCGGACAATGCCAAGTCGGTCGAGATCGTCCAGGCCTTTGCTTGTCTTACTTATTGGAGAGAACCAGAAGACACAGTGGGTGCTTCAACACGTATCGATACCTCTTTGGCTCACGCTATTGCAGCGAACATGGATGTATATTGGTCTGGTGCGTCATCTCCGCGGTCATGTGTCCCGCTATGTGCGATATTTTTCTACAGGCTTGTCGTATGGCCGTTGAATTGGGCCTTAACCGCCACGTGTCTCCACCACCGCCAAACGAGACCGAGTTACAACTCCGGGAACGTCGTAATCGCGAGCGCACCTACCTCGTATTGTTCGTGCACGACCGGAGCCTAAGCATGCAAACAGGACGTCAATGGATGCTTCCGGAGGTAGGATTCCCTTCACATCAGACATCGGTATTGGGTGATCTTGTCTCACGACCCCCGCAAGGATGACCTTGTCCGGCATTCGGCTAATTGGCACGAAGAGGGGGGGACCCCACTTCGCCCGGAAGACGTGATTGTCGCCGCATTTGTCCAGCTGCGTCGAATTGCCGTGCGTGATATGCCTTGTCTTTATTCCTTTCTCGTAATCCTGATTCGTCACGAGGTAGGCTGAGACGACAGACGTATTCTATCTACACAAGGGCATCCCCGGTGCAGCACACACGGACGTCAATAAAGAGGTACTACTGCGTAATTGTAACGGCAAGCTAACTCAGTGGATGGACACATGGCAACACGAAATGCGGCGGGCCAACGGCGAATCCTTTCACATGTCATTCCTCAGCTTCTTCAGATTGCATGTACGGTTGTTTTTGAACAGTTTTGGCATACACGCTGCCATGTCCCCCGTAAGTTTCCGGCTCCACTCCCTGTGATCCGAATACTGACCGATATTAGTCAAGCCGCACAACACCCAGCGTCCAGGCATTATCAGCGTGCTACACAAGCGCCAAGGAAAATCTGCACATTGTCTCGCACGATTTCGCATCAATGAGCATGCTTGTACGCCGGTTTACTGCTCAGATTTAGGGACTTGATGTTCACACCGTTCCAGCGTTACGGACAGGATTCTATCACGGTCATGACGGCATATTCTGCTGTCTTCCTGTTGAAGGTACGGTGATGATCCTTATTCTTCTCCCAGTATGGCATTTCATCTGATCCATCCAATCCTCAGCTTCTTCGCAGCTCAAAGACTCTGGCGGAGTTACACGAGGGAGCCACTGGCGAAATTCACGCGATTATCTCAAAAACGGCCGATGCTTACGAGGAAGCGTCGCATTTGTCGCCAGCGTGCACAAGTGCTGCTTATCATGCGCGGTTCTTACGGGAGCTGGTTGCGCAAGACATTTTCCGGTCTCAACAACAAAAAGTGTGGGAAGACGGCCAACCCCGCCGTAAGAGTCACCACACGCGCTACATGATCAGTGGCATAGCTCATGAGAATGTTTTTTGTTTCCAACAGCCTCACGGCGAGAGTCGACGTTATCTACGGCCACACAAGTGTCGCAGCCACCGGGGGTTTACACCCCGCAACCGCTTGAGGATGTGCAGAATCCAAACGTGCATAATCCCTTTTCTTACCCAATATCACCCACGCAATCTAGCGTGCCTGTGTCCTCCCAGGAGCCAATGCAGGTCGATTCCGTGCGGAGCGCCTCGGTGCAGAACTCTAGCGCGCAACCGTACGGCAGCAATACTTACGCACCGTCACCACCAGCGCCTCACCCACCCCAGGTGCACCAGCCAACTCAACCAGATGACCTGAGGTATTGGAATAATATGTTCCGGGATCTCGGCTTTGGGGAGGCCGTCGACCAGACTTATCCAGCACACAGCTTGTCGAGCGTAGCTGCGTCTTCGCATCCGCCATCGATACCGCCGCAGCAACAGAGCTATGGGAATGGGCGTGGAGCTGGTAATCACCAGCAGCCGTACGCGTATCACCACATGCACTATAACGCGCCCGGCTACGGACTATAAAGTGGTGACACAACACCCGCTATTCCCTCACCTGACGCATATACTCATTACTTCTCATCTCTCTGCACACGTATACGAACGTAAACAGTATCTCACGCCTTGTCTTTGCAAAGCCCCTCTAGTCCTAACCCCTTTCGGTCCAGCGTATTTGAGTCTGTAAATTATCCATTGTAGAACCGTATTCCATTCAACCCACTATGACCTCGCCCTCGCTGCATCCGGTTCCACAGCCGAGGCCCCTCCGTGTATATGATATCAGCCCGGACGTAATGATTTTTCTTGACACACCACCACCTGTGGACTTAATTGTGCACATAAAGATATACTAGAAATCAAAATGGTTACACAGAAAGCACTAGATCGACACGGCATGGATGAACTGGTCCGCTATTTTTTTTTACTCCAAACCGATGTAGAACACGACGAGTTCATGTCCTACCGCGGCAGCGATCCTTGGGATCCCCTTGAGCGACAAAAAGTCAAAGTCGCGCACGCACAACGGACGCGGGGCGAGCGTGAACGCGGTCGGCTCGGCGTGGGCGTGGGCGTGCAAGGCGCTGTGTACGTGAATCGTCGCGCCGCGCGCGCCGGCACTGCGCGTCGAAATGGCGAAGTATTCCGGGTAGGTCGGGCACCATCGGAAACGATGCGCCCCCTCGGGGAACGATGCACCGCTGAGCGTCGGCTTACCACCGTATAGTTTGGAGAGGTCCCAGAGTGAGAACCGGGAACGGTGTACGGCACCGATACTGTATACCCGCGGAGAGAAAAAAAAAATTAAAACGCCGGTTGCGAGGCAAAGTCGATCAGAGCCAAGTTTAAATGCAAGAGGGGATAGAGGAGGGAACGAGGTCGGCGCAGGAGAGGGGAGGGGGCTGCGTGCGGTTGGGGGGGAGAGGGGGACGTTACGTACATGTCTGGATTGGTCTGCTGCCAGGCTGCGGAAGCCGTGAAGGCGCAGGCGCCGCCTGCGATTGCGCGCGGAGCGGCGAATTCGACGACGCGTGGGTGGTGCCATGCTGCGTCTGTGCTGGCGTGGGAAGGGTCGGTGCGCCAGTCGATGAGGGCGAGCGAGCCGCGGACGTCGGCGACGAGGAGGTCCTTGGTCGTCGTGGCGTGCGCGCAGACCGAGCTTAGCGCGTGCGGGAAGGAGATCACGTAGGCTGTCGGCTGCGGGCGGGCGTTGGTGGTGCCCGATTGGCCGTCGTCGTCGTCGCTCGGTGCGCGTGAGGGGGGCGAGGGCGAGCGGGGGGCGGAGGGGATGTCCACGTTTGGGCGGAGGTCCCAGACCATCAGCATTTTGTCGTCTGTTTTTTATTTTTTATTTTTTTTTAATGAT
>QFFA01002995.1:0-36692 GCA_003316565.1 Russula foetens | reverse complement strand
GGCTTGTCCTTGGATATTGCAGAATTGGCGCGCCGATAGCGACGATAGTATACTGTAGTCTCACGCCGGAACCGAAACTTGGGGGACAGGAACGTCACGGTCAAGAACGACGGCGGTGTTGATTAAAGGAGGAATGGACATATTTATATTTCAAGAAGGAACCAGCACGGACGGTCAGTACTATCGATGAGTAGTTCTGCGCATGTGGAAATTCAAGACGTTCCGTGGCGCAGTTCCTTGGAATACTGAGGGATCGGGCGCAAAACGAGGCTTGTATGCGGTAAGTATCAGGGTCTATTGTTGCAAGGTCTAGGATTGTATTTTTAGCTCGTCTGTGATAAGATTGAACGATAATGCCACATATCCGCGGCTCGGTAGGAGAGGGCTGCGAATATGAATATGCTAGGTATCACGAACTTGCGGGTGTGCAACAGGGCAAGGCGCACAACGACTGACTCGACTATCGGCTCCCACTGAACAGTTTGCATAGGTTCAGTTGTCTCTGTCGCGTACCAGTACTGTGTTGTGCTGTAGCCCCGTGAAACCGTTTCAAAGTTGGTGTAGACAAGCGCAAGGACGACCGAGAGCATCCACTGCGTCGTGAGTCGTGCCAGTGACTGAGACCGTTGTGGTAGCGGCGGACCGCCGCACCTTCCGGATTGACGCCCTCGTTCAAGCCTTTCTCTTCCCATTTCCTGCTCGCCCGAAAGAAACCAACCTGAAAGTCGAGAGTGTGCATTGTCACCGATTCGGATTCTATCAGCGCAACGAGTCGGACAACGAAATGTTCTCGCTCGTCTCCCAAATGGTGATGGCGCAACCACCGTCGGCGGACAAGAAAAAGCAGTACGAGATCCGCGACCGTGACGTCCTCGGGACTTGCTCGTTTGGGAAAAGTCATGGTACGTGTGAGAAGTCTCTCGGAGTCTTGGGTGTACACGTTCTAAAATGATACAATAGATCCTCATCGTGGCCATCGCGTATGACAGCGCGCGACATGACACTTAAGTTACCACCACCAGAACGGTGGACCCTCGCTGAGCGTGGCGCCGCTGACCCATCCACCGACCCCTCATAGGCATCATCACCACCCCCCAACTCACTCCCTGCTATTCCGCTCTCTTCCGCGACCACGCGAAATCCCTTCCTAGCCATTACCTGGGGACGTCTCACGCGAGGTCGCACTGAATCGCGATTCCGAAGAAGAAAAGTCAAGGGGAATGAGGAGAGCGTGTAGAGTGAGATGCGGGTGCTTCAGAGCCTCGATCATCCCAACATCGTGCGTCCCATTTCCCCCACCCCCCTTTTCTTCATGATGCGCCTGCGCGCGTGCGTCTCCTCGTTTGTCTCCTCTCCTAAAATGTTTGGTTATCTTTCTGTAGGTCAAATTCTTCGAATGGTTCGAGTCTCGGACAAAATCCTACCTCGCTTTCGAGCCCGCTGCCGGGGCGCGAGCTCTTTGAGCGCCTCAGTCAGCGCGGCCACTTCTCGCAACGAGATGCCATAGCAGTACTTCTGTGCGTTCGATCGTTCTTCACCCGGTGACGGCAACGAGAGACTTTCGCGTTTCGCTTTATCGCTAGTTCCGTCGTGTCCGTTGTGAAGCACCTGCCCGACCACGGCATCGTCCACCGGGATCTCAAGCTCTCAAGTACGGTGCTCCTCCGCTTTATCATATTCACCTTCCCGATTGTTGGCGCTTTATTTTGAACGGATCGTCATCACGATAGAATGCGAATATAATCTCTTTGTGCGGCCATGGCGCAAGACTGTGGCGTGAGGCCGATGAACTCGAACCGAATGTATTGGATATAGAAACTTACATTTCTGGAATACGACATAAAACCCACATCTCGCAGAGGTCGAGATAAATGTCCTGGTACACCGAGTGTCACAGTCCGTATGGCATACAGAGTCCAAAGTATCATACAAGAAGATCAGAATGCGTGATCGTAGCAAATGTATAGTAGTTGGTGCCTTGTGTGTCGAAAACCTGTTAAGGGAAATGGCGATAAGTAGATATCACGAAACATCAATCAGATGGAAGCAGAGTGCACTTACTGATCACTGACTCCACGACACACATACCTGTCCCTCACTTTTGGTGTCCTAGTAGTGGACAGTTACGGGGTGACCGTAGAGTTGTCGTGTGGCGATAAACTGCTCAATGGCCCGATTAACAGGTCCCGACAGCTGCCAGCCATATGTCCTTAAGAAAAGATTTTGTAGAGCAGGTAACACTCCTGTTTCTCTTTCCCCAGCAAGCTCTTGAAGGGCCGGTGCGACATGCCGTACCAAATCCTCGTATACTAGGGTCACACGATTCACAGAGGCGAACGGGAGTAGAAATTCTCGCCATTGGGTGACCTCAATTTCGCCTTGCCAATCGTGACGAGGTGCTTCGATTTGGAGGCTTTCCAAAGTTGAGAGGGAAGGCAGGAATGAGTTCAAGACCTGCGCAAGAGCAGAAAGCTGCCAATCCAACGGTTTGCAAGAGATTCCCAACCGGATTTGCCTCCTGTCGTGAACCATCTCTTCTCGTTCCGAGAGTCCAATCCAGATAGAGGAATCTAAACATTCTACGCGTGCTGTATGGCTTGTCATAAATGTTTCCGTGCGACGGATGAAGTGCCCAAGTAGTGGAGTGTCGAATACTGGTTGATTGAAGAGACAACATTCACATTGGTTGAGCATGGGTGTTTCAATCCGAGACAAAAAGTCCTCCAAGTACTCGATATCGCTGTGGAGGTATAGATGGGTGAGATTGGGGAAGACTTCACGGGTGAGCGGGGGCGGGTGTCGGCTTGCTCGAGATCGGGGGTGTCGGAATCCAAGAAAAAGTGATTCGAGCCTGGCCAATGTGGACAGACAAGGGACGATCGTCTCGGGTGCAATATATCCGGAATCAGGAATATCCCAAAGGGAAATCCGGACGATGTTAGTGGTAGATGAAAGTAGTTTTCCGATTGAGGGAAAAGGGATGCCATCCAAGCGGAGGAAACGCAAACGTGGGGCAGATCCACCCAAAAAAGAATCGGGAAGAACTGGCACGTTTGGTCCATAGGCGGAGAGCTCGAGAGCTGTGAGCGCCGGGAATGGCTCATCTATTGCTGCGAATTCTTCCAACAATGGGGAATCTTGATGTTGCCAGTTGCTGTAATTGATTTTACAGACTCGATTGTGATGCCTGAGTGCGACAATCACGTTAGTCCCATTCACTTTGGACGGTAGGCGATCGACATGTATGACAATAGGCAATTCTGGCCAGAGATCCAGTGTCTTTGAGTTGACTGATCGTTCCGGGGTGCAGAAAAGTTTGAGATCCAGGCGACGTGGTGAAGCAAACACGATAGATCGCCATCTGTGACACACATGCACCAGTGTTTGCCATCCATCATAATTAAGATGGTAGTCGAATCCACTGGCATCATCTTTATCCAGATAGAACTCGAATGTATCCAGGAGGACATTGTCGGGGAGCGTGTCGATAGTTGCCCGTGGATGGTAAAGCCGGTCTGCGCCGCAGAATTTCAGTTTGAGTATCCTAAGAAGGGCCTACTTTCTGTCACTCACCTCCTTCAACACACAACATCTTTAGCCAACGTGCAATATGCTTTCCCACCTTGCAATCCTTGACGGCCTGCATTGGCGATGCCATGAGGGATGGGTGGTTGGTGATGGGACTGGGGTTGCTTTTCAAGTTTCGAGGAGGCAGGATGACGACTGGTGAGCGATGGAACAATATGGATACAGTGCGGATGCGGTAAAGTAGTCATCTAGGAAGTCGTGTTCTCACAGCTGTCGTTTGTCTTTGTATTTTCTGCACAGCCCCAGGTGGAGGCCCACGTTCCATCACACAGCCATGGGGAAGCCGACAATGGATATACTTCACTCTCTCATTCGTGTATCAGTACTGTGTTGTACTGTAGCCCCGTGAAACCGTTTTGGTCTAGACAAGCGCAAGGACGACCGAGAGTATCCACTGCGTCGTGAGTCGTGCCTGAATTTAATGGCGGTTCGAGTCTCAAGTAATGGCGGGCCGCCGCAACTTCCCGGTTGACACCCTCGTTCAAGATGTCTTGTTGGCAAGCCGCCTTTTCAAAGCCTTTCTCTTCCCATTTCCTGCTCGCCCGAAGAAATCAACCTGAAAGTCGGAGAGTGTGTATTGTCGCCGATGCGGATTTTATCAGCGCAACGACAATGGAATGTTCTCGCTCGTCTCTCAAATGGTGATGGCGCAACCACCACCAGCGACCAAGAAAAAGCAGTACGAAATCCGCGACCGTGACGTCCTCAGGACTGGCTCGTTTGGAAAAGTTATGGTACATGTGAGAAGTCTCTCGGTATCTCGGGTGTACACATTCTAAAATGATACTATAGATATGTCACACAAAACCCGCATCGTGGTCATCACGAATGACAGCGCGGTGAACCCTCGCTGAGTGCCACGCCACCGACCCATCCACCGACCCCACCCCTCATCACCACCCCCGAACTCACTCCCTGCTACCCCGCTCTCTTCCGCGACCACGCGAAATCCCTCCCCAGCGATTACCTGGGGACGTCTCGTGCGAGGTCGCACTGAAGGCGATTCCGAAGAAGAATAGTCAAGGGGAATGAAGAGTGTGTGTGGAGTGAGATGCGGGTGCTCCAGGGTCTTGATCATCCCAACATCGTGCGTCCCATTTCCCCCAACCCCCCTTTATTCTCTTCATGATGTGCCCGGACCTGCACGCGCGCGTCTCCTCGTTTGTCTCCTCTCCTAAAATGTTTGATTATCTTTCTGTAGGTCAAATTCTACGGATGGTTCGAGTCTCGGACAAAATACCTCGCTTTCGAGCCCGCTGCCGGGGCGCGAGCTCTTTGAGTGCCTCTGTCAGCGCGGCCACATCTCGGAACGAGATGCCGTAGCAGTACTTCGGTACGTTCGTTCGTTCTTCACCCGGTGACGGCAACGAGAGACTGATGTGTTTCGTTTCATGCCTGGTTCCATTGTGTTCGTTGTGAAGTGCCTGCCCGACCACGGCTGCACTCAAAGGCTCGTCCAGAAGAAGGATGGCGGGTTGTTCCAGGAGCGCTTTTACTATTCTTGCCCTTCGTGTCTGCCCGTTGCTGAGGGCGACCAGGGGAAGATCGATGAGGTGGACGAGTCCCAATTTCTCTGGGATCTCCAATATGTTGCACCTCCTCTTTATCCCTCATATCTTTAGATCCAACGCGTGGCTTATGAACAGACCGGAGAACATCATTTCCTATGTGAAGGGCCCATCATCAGATATCGTTGTCAGTGAGCCCGGCATGTGCATTGCCTGAATTTTCTCGGTGGTCATGGTCGACAATGGTGTACTCAAAATAGTATGTGACGCTGTCAGAGTGGAAGTGGAGTACGTTCAATATCCTCCATTTCCACTCTGACAGTGTTGGTGTGCTTTCCCAATGTTAAGCACTACTTCTCAAGTGCCAAAGTGAAATCATAACTGGAAATGTGTCTCATGCACATCATATGCCTTTCTGTGCCAAACACCTTGATTCCACTGGAAACCTCTCACGTCCATTGCAGGAAATTTGGGATATGTAACTTCAGAGGTGCTGAACCAAGAGGCATGGCAAGCCTGTCGATCTTTGGTCGATAGGGTGGGGCCACTTACCCCCCTTGTTAATCATTCATGGTATGCTGGAATACTGATTTTCGTGTTGCGGATCATGACTTATGTGCTCCTCTGTGGATACACGCAATTCAGGGCAGATGACATGAAAGAAGTGGTGGACGACAGGCGAGCATGACAAATAGTAGGAGAATGTTCCCGACGAAGGTACGCCTGTGATCGATCGCGGCTTGTGGGAATGCGCTTATCTGACCTGCGGCCTCTTATCATAGCCACGAGCTTCATCCGTGCCCTTCCCCATCCCAACACCGCGCGCCACCTCGCCGCCGAGCAAGCGCTGCCACATTCATTTCTGACGAGCTTCGCGGCTCCGATCTAACATGACCTCTGCTGCATACGCAAGAATTTTGACCCGCACGCATGCCCATGCAACGCGATCGGCGCGGGGCGGGCGATGTCGCGTTTTCTTGTCGCAAACAATAACAACAAGGATCGGCTGGCACTCAGCTCTGACGATGAAAGATGGTAACGGGACCCGAAGTGGGTCGCCGTCGTAGCGCGCGACGCTGGAACCGGTCTCTAAGAGATAGCAGCAGCACCTTTCACCTTCATTGCTGCATGATCGCGCGCTACGGGGAAGGCTGGTGGGACCGGTCGTAAGGGGGACTCCAAAGAAGACGATGTCGTCATCGTCGTCCTCCCCAATGTTATTTTCTGATGCTTTCAACAAAAAGCTGAGACTGCTGCCGAGGTCAAAAAGGCTCGGGAAGGGGATGGACCCTGTGCACAGACGACGACGGTGTCCCAGCCGTGCAAACGGAGGAGGGTGAGGAAGAGGAAGAGGTGATTCACGTGTGCCTGGGTCTTTCGACTTCGGCGGTGGCGACGCGCGTGAGATTCCCAGTGCGGGTACTGTCGAATCCGTTTGATGTATGCTCGGGACCTGTGGTGGCGGATGCAACTGAGACGATGGCGCGGACGAGGATGCCTGCCCTTCGTAGTCCCCCCCATTTAGATGTTCGATTTTATCTACACTTATCGACGATTACTACCATCCCACTGCTCCTGTGTTGTTTGGCTTCTTTAGTTTTTTTTCCTCTCTGCTCGGTTCAGGTTTTGATTGTACGGTTCTTTGGACTCGTTGTTCCCCTTGTATATGTGGTCAGTGCGAATCTTACCGTAAAGCAACTTAGAGCAATGAAAAAAACGCTCTCAAGATAACAAAGCACTGGCCCTGGAACATCGAGCGACACTTAGAGGGTGCAGGCAAAACATTGCCTATTATTATTGATAACACCTGTAAAGCTGATCGGGTTTCTATTTTCGATGGTTCGTCGCAACGGTAGAATCCAAAGATCATCCCTTTGTGCGGTGCGGCCATGGGCGCAAGACCGTGCGTGTCATGAGGCCGACCCATCACAAAGTGCGGCAAACTTGAACCAAGTCTATTTGAGGATATACGGTGAGCCATTCTATTAGGGAGAGTGCGACTGCCACCGACAGCTCGCTGTAGTAAATCTATCGTGAGCTTACATCTATGTCCTGCGACAAAACACGCATTTCGCAGAGGTCGAGATAAACGTCCTGGTACAGTGTACACCGAGTGTCGAAGCCCGTACTGCATACCGATCTCGAAGATATCATACAAGATCTGAATCCGTGATAGAACAAAAAAAGCGTGGTAATTGGCGCCTCGAGCGTCTACAGAAACGGTAAGGGAAAACGGCCATAAGAAATTATTGGGAGGCAGAGAGCACTTACCGATCATTGACCTCGCGACACCTACGCCTCACATTGAGTGTCAGTGGGCCGTTACATGCGTTACAGGGTGACCGTTGAGTTGCCGTGCGGCGATGAACCGCTCAATGGCTTCCTTGACGGGTCCCGATGGTTGCCAGTCGCCCGTCTCTAAGAAAAGATTTTCCAGAGCAGGTAGCACTCCTGTTGCGCCTCCCTCGGCAAGCTCTTGAAGAGCGGGTGCGACAAGCCGAACCGAATTCTCGTGTACTAGGGTCATTTTCTTTACAGAGGTGAACGGGTGTAAGAATTCTCGCCATTGGATGGCCTCGATGTCGACTTGCCAATTTTCGTGAGTTACTGCGATCTCGAGGTTTTCCAAACCTGGGAGGGTAGACAAGAATGAGCTCAAGACCTGCGCGACAGCAGAAAGCTGCCAATCCAACGGTGTGCAAGTGATTTTCAACCGTAGAGCTTCTCTGTTGTTATTGGCCATCTCGTCTCGTCCCAAAAGTGCGACCTCAACAGCGTTCGAGGATAATTTTATTTGAGCTCTTTGTGATTTTTTGAATGTTTCCGTACGATGGATGAAGTGCCCAAGTTGTGAAGTATCGAATACTAGTTGATTGAAAAAATCAAATGAACTGCGCTTGAGTATGGGTGTTTCGATTTGAGACAGGATGTCCTCCAAGTACTCGATATCGCTTATGAACCCTAAGGAGGTGAGATTGGGGAAGACTACACGAGTGAGCGGGGGCGGATGTCGGTTTGCTCGATGGGCCAGAGACCGAGGGTATCGGAATCCAAGAAGGAGTGATTCGAGCGTGGGCAACATGGACAGACAAGGGACGATATTCTCGGGTGCAATATATCCGGAATAAGGAATATACCAAAGGAAAAGCCGGACAAGGTTAGTGGTAGATGAAAGTAGGTTTCCAATTGATGGATAAGGAATGCCAAACAAGGAGAGTAATCGCAGACGTGGGGCAGATCCACCCAAAAACGAATCAGGAAGGGCTGGCACGTTTTTGCCAAAAGAGACGAGCTCCAGAGTTGTCAGCGCCGGCAATGGCTCGTCTATTGCCGCAAATTCTTTCATAACGAGATTTTGAGATCGCGGTAGCCAGTTGTGGTAATAGAATTTACACACTCGGTCGTACTGCCTGAGCGCGCCAACGATGTTAGTCGTATCCGCTTTGGTCTTCATATCCTTGGCAAATACGACAATAGGCAATGCTGGCCAAATATCCAGCATCTTCGAGTTGACCGATCGTTGCGGGGTACAGAAAAGTTTGAGATCCAGGCGACGTGGTGAAGCCAACACGATACATCGCCATCTGTAGCACACATGTACCAGCGTTTGCCATCCATCATAATTATGATCTTTGTCAAATCCCGGGCCACTGGCATCGGGATCATCTTTACCCAGATAGGACTCGAATGTATATAGGAGGACATTGTCGGGGAGCATGTCGATAGTAGTCGCCTGTGGGTAGTAAAGCCGGTCTACACCACAAAATTCAGTACTAGTCATCCTAAGAAGGACCTACTTTCTGTCACTCACCTCCCTCTTCAACCCACGTCTTTATATGCTTTCCTTCATTGGAATCCTTGACGGCCTGCATCAGTGATGCCGTGAGGGATGGGTGGTTGGCGATGAGACTGGGGTCTATTTTCAAGTTTCAAGGAGGCAGGATAGCAACTGGTGGGTGAGTGACGAATTAATCTGGAGACAGGGTGGATGCGGCGAAGTCACGGTAGGCATCTCAGTCTTGAGCGCTTGAGCGCTTGAGCTTGAGGCGTGGTCAATTTTTTTTCACGGCCCGGCGTGGCATTTGTCTTGGTGTATCATTCTGCACAGCCCCCAGCCCCCAACATACTGTACCACTGGGAAGGCGGCAATGGATATCCTGACCGAATTCGCCCTCTCATTGTGTTTAATATCCCCTCAACACATACGCAAGGCATGGCTAGCAAAGCCCATGCAATTGCAGGTTCTTGGTTGCTGCTGGTACTCATGCCAGTGCGCGCCGCGCTACTTGGTCAAGTCCCTGTCCTTTGGATGGGCTCCTCAGGCTTCAGAAAGACCGTAGTGTGTGCAATAGGGCTCTGGGATATACTCACACCGATTCTAACCGCACATCTGGGTCTTATATCGCAGAGTGTCGCGGTGACATTTGCAAATCTCTGGAACAGTGAAACCTCATCGAGGGCCCGGCCGCCAGCCGCTTCTCCTCTCTCCCTCCCCTCCCGGTTAGGGTTTGAAAGTCAAGCCAGTCTTTGGCTACTCTGGGGGGGTAACTAAAATCGCAACCGGTCGCACTAACGAAATTTCCAAAAGACCGGATTTACCCCCGACCAGGTCCATTCACTTTTGTTTTCACAGCTGGTTGTAAATCAAGTTGCCGCTACAATGGACCGACCTCAACACTGTCCGCGCAACGGTGTTGTAAATGCAACGTATCGCCACCATTGTCACGTCTCCGTAGACGATGACGATACGTGTGGCTGATCCCTTTTCAGCACTAGAATACTCTTCTTGAGACCTGATATGTACTGGATCCCCATGGACAGCATGTAGAAATGCCTCTCAGGTGACGTACTAAAAATATGGGCCAACATATCAACTTTATTCCCGGGTTTCGAATCGAGAAGCGAATCTGAAAGCAACCTTTTCTCAGCACAACGATCAGATCATAGAAAACATAAACTGAAAGAACTACTAGAGCTGAGCGCTGATCAGCTGACGATGGTGTATCCCAAGGCTATGGGTCTCTCGACAAGAACTCGGTCTCAGCTACTCCGTTGCACAACCTGTCCGTCCTCAGGCCTCATGAACGGCACCGAGAGGAGCTTGATATACTTGTCTTTTCTTGGTTATTGCAGATTGGTACGGAAATAGCGACGATATAGTCTCACGCAGGAACCGAAACTAGGAGGACAAGAAACATCAACGACGGCGGTGTTGATCAGAGGAGGAATGGACGTGTTGTATTCCAAGAAGGAACTGGCACGAGCGACGAGAGGCTCTGCGTATATGGGTACTAAAAATGCTCCGTGGCGCAGTTCATTCTCGGAAACTGAGGGGTTGGGCGCAAAACGAGACTTGTGTATGCGGCAAGTACCAGAGTCAATTGTGGCAGGGTTAGGATTGGATTTTATCCTGTCTGTAATAAAGTTGAACGATACTGTCACATATCCACAGCTCGGTGGGAGAGGGCTATGAGGATACTGGGTATCGCTGACTGCGGGCGTGCAACGCGCACAACGGCTGACCTGACTATCAGCGCATTGAGCGACCAGCAAAACAACCAAATTGAGAACCTCTTTCTTCGTACCTAACCGATCTCAATCGATACAGTGTACGGTACCGCGGGCCAGGAAAGTCTATGACAGGTTCCAATCGGTGCACTGGCCGAAGGCCTCTCACCGAACAACAGGGCTCCGAGTCGGTAGAGAGCCTACCTGTCATTTGCCGGCGGCAAGTCGAGCAACTTCCAGGATGAGTGTCTGTATAGCTTAATTGCGAAATCTTATGGGCGGCGCCGCTGGTCACACCGCCCAAACTCCGTTCCATGCCAGCGTCCGAGTCGGACGCGGGCCATACGGACGGACACTTTCCCAGCATTGTTGTACCAAGAGGGTGGTTTAGGCTTTGTGGGGAGGCCGGCCTACAGGGGCCTGTATAACACTGCGCTGGGTGTCGTTTCAGGTATTCGTGAGCAAATCGTGACCCATTTTTTCAGTGGCAGCCCGCGGCCCCGCGGTCGGGGAGATCATGTTTGGCCTCGTCACTATCGTTGTCGTCCACGCGCCCCAGGGTTCTGGAGCTGGGATCACAAATCGATGAGGCACCGGGCTATCATGCTTTGGACCGTGTATCCTGTCAGACTGGCACGTGTGACAGTCAAAAGCCTAGGGTAGTTGGAAAAAATCAAGAGCTACACTCGACTGTACATGACGGCTAAACTAGAAGCAAATTACAGCTTGGTCTTATTCCTTGGTGGTTCTCGTAGGTTGTCGTACAAAATCTTCTGCTTACGCTTGACAGCAGCGGCCGACTCGCCAAGATCCTGAAGGAATGCGCACATTAACGAGAAATGGTTTGCGAGAAGAGAGCACCGGTGTGATCGGCCAGTACAGTACCTTACTCTGCAGGGCGAACGCTGCCCACGTCGCCTGGTACTCAAGGGCATCCTCCACACTACGTCGATCAGTCAGAATAGCCCGTCCCACGTCCACAACGCAGAAGAGAAAAAAAACACGTACGAATGATCCAGCGCGTGCGCGACAAACCGCTTAATGCCCGCAACAGCCACAGGACTCTTCCCAGCCACTTCGACGGCAAACTCGAGCACAGCGGAGAGAACCTCCGCGCGGGACCCGGGCACGACGCGAGAGACGAGCCCGAGCGCGCGACAGGCCTCCTCGGCCCCAAACGTGCGCCCGGAGAGAGCCAGCTCGAACAGCAGGGACGCGTTCGCGCCGGCGGCGCGGGCGGGCGCACGCGCGAGGGTACCGACGTCTGGCGCGAGTCCGACATCGACCTCCTTGATGCTGAACTTGACGTCCGAGGCCGCCCAGCGCACGTCGACGGCGCAGAGGGCGTCGATCGCTAGGCCGTAGGATAGCCCGTGTACCGCTGCGATCACGGGCTGTGGGATGCGCGTCGGCGCGCCGATCGCGTGTTGGAAGGCGCGGAGGTAGGAGCGCGTTTGGAGCGCGCGGCGGGCAGTGTCGGTGTGCTGAGGGAGCGAGAGCAACTCAGACACTGGAGAAAGGATTGAGTAATCGGTGAGGCCGGTATTGTTCGTTTGTTTTTTTTGGGGGGAGAGGGGATTGAAGTTAGTTGGGGCGCAGGTGAGGGGGGTGGCGAGCGATATCTTGGGGATGTACGCACGGTCTATGCCTGCTGAGAATATCTTTTCATTGGCGGAGGAGAGAACAACGACGCGCACGGCGGGATCTTCGGCGATACAGTCGAACGCGGCGCCGTACTCGCGCCAGAACCTGGCTCACGTCAAGGGTGATAAATGACTCGCCCCTCCCGCTCGATCGTACGCGCGCATCGATCATTCACTCACTCTTCATTGAATGCGTTGACGGGTGGCCTAATGGGGTTCGGATTCGACGACTCAGCCGTGAGCGGAAAGGACAAATTGCGGAGCTTTTTGTGGGCGTAAACGGGGAAAGTGAAAAAGTGTACCTTTTGAGCTCGAGGTGGAGCACGTTCTCGGACGGAAAGCTCAGAGCGAGGTGCTTGAATCGGGAGGCGTATGGTGGTGGGGCGATAGAAGCAGGAGTAGGCATGGGTGTGGCGGGCAGAAAAGTCGTGTCTATGCGAACGGGGTGAAGTCGGTAGTCGTAGGGGGTTGGTTTTCTTTCGTCGTCGATATCGCCGTGAATCTCGCTTGTGATTTCGTTACGCACGGGATCCGGTGCGCAACTTCACCGGTCGATCGACGTTGACCGGTGACCCTTTACACGCTGGGCAGAGACGACAAGAGAGTAGTCTCAGAGGATGAGTCGAACCACACCGTCTCCTCTCTGTCTCTCTTGTCACCGCATACAGCCTGAGCTGCATACAGTATTGAAGCGACTTGCAGTATCCTTCCCTCAGAATATTCCATAAACAATTGCGTCTGATTCCATCGCATATCGTCGAAAAGAGGGCATTAATCTTACAAGTATTAGGATATGGCATTTGTTATTTATTAGACGCTAGCAAATAAATATTAAGTGCTACGCGATGTGTCTTGTGATGGGTAATGGGAAAGTTGCGGCCTTTGCGGTGGTGAAAACCTTATATCAATACAGTCAGGTAGACCCTGCGCGGACAAGACCAGCTCTGCCCGGATTCAAGCACATGGGGAACATTAGGGGAATAACGCTCCTCCCCTCGCCAGTCTCACATCGCATTCTTTTTTTCCACGTTGGTGTCGCACCCATGCTCAGCGCTCAGTCCTCAGGCTTCGGGCAGGCACCGCGCGCCCAACGCACATCGTGTACGCGAAGGAAAATTCCATCGCTCAAACCACTTCTCTTTTGATTGATGGTCTGGCTTTGCGCCGTTGGGTTTCAAAACTGTGCGTAATGATTCCTCGCCGTCCCTGTATCATACTGTACGGCAAGGGGCGCGGAATGTCACCAGTAAAGATGGGGACCATTGAAAAGACACCACATGAAAAAGCGGCATTCTTCCGTTCGTCCTGTCCGGTGAGTTTACCGCTTGTCACCGTCCTGCCCCCAACACCCTCGATCTCAGCCGCGATATATCACACGCTGCTTAGCATTGTATGATAGAGCGCCCGCAATTGAATCATATCCGGGACTTTTCATGCCCCTTTGTGTTCGCCTGCAGCCTTGCCATCACTCGCATTTCAACCTCATCACAATGTCACAAAAGCGCCCTCATACAACGCACGCGGTTCAGGACCTTGCCTTTTCCGTTCGGGCTTGGCAGCGTGCATGCCCTGTGGCACCGCTGCCTTAGCAACCTTAACCAACCCAACAGACAAATTCCGTCCCCCCGTTGTACTGCCGTTTGACAGCCGCAAGGGAAAAAGACAACCAAAAACTCAAATTGTCAAATGTGGGCCGTCCCGCACCGTGTTCAATTGTGGAGTCCATCGTCCATCCATCATGCCCATCATGGCGGCGCGCCCCGCCATCATTGAAACGCATCAGCACCCGTCACAATAACATACACATTTGTTCGGTCATTGTTGCATTCCCGAGGAGTCTTGGCAGTGGGAATGATGGAAGGATTCTGTATGGTTGTGTCCTCTTCTCTCGAGGCTTTATGCTTCCCGCTTTTGATGTCTAGGTTGCATCACGTCCACGGCCGCAATCAGTGTTTTGAATTATGGTCACTTTACGCCCGCAGCAATTGCGTGGGAGTAAGGATACAATACACTGCCTTCAGTCCCCAACATACCCAAAAACGCCGCGTTGACCGATACCAGCGTCTGCTTCTATTGACAGAACTCGACTTTGGCGGTCACCCTCTGGTAAACTGGCGATGGCAAATGACACCATCAATGCGACATTTTGCGCCACGCAGCGCGATTACCGCTTCGTGGAAACTTGTAAGGTAAATGTGGAGCCCAAGGGGAACCAGCGAGCATACAAGAAAACAAAAGCCAGGTTTGAGATATGGGTAAGAAATCCGTAAAAAGTCCTCCCTCTCGTCGATCATTATTATTACCAAACCATCATGGTTCCCATCAGTCAGAACGGCGCGCGAGGAACTTCCCCGTGGGGATTTGGATGATGTCGTTCGCGGTGAGCATCTCAGAAAGACCGCAGTAGTATGCGATTAAGGCTGTGGCGATACCGACGTATCCTCCAGCTTTTTGCACGTTGAGCTTCTTCATCAAAAAGCCTGCGTGTTGTTGTTTAGTGAGGGGGATCAATCCCGTAAAGGGATAAGGACGGTTGATACGTACCAACGGCCAAAAGCATGAAGGTGATGGTGAGGAAAAGGAACAAAGCGCTCAGGCCAACTGATTTGCGAAGAGCGCCGATGCTGTGGAACACAGGGGCGTTGTCAGCGCGGATCAGGGCATTTGTGAACCACCGCCCGTGTGAACACAAAACACAAAAAAACTCACAAGAACAGGAACGTGACGACCATCCAAGCAAGAAGGTAAATGCCAATAGCATCACTCTCCATACCAGGATCAGCACTGTAGGCATCGCTGATGCCAGAGTCGGGGATGAGTATGGTCGCAAACGAGAGCCAGAAAGCGCCGTAGGACGAGAACGCTAGTCACAGCGGGAAAACAAATTATCAGCGAGCCGCCCGGAATGAGAAAAAGTGACGGGCCGTGGGTGCGCAATTGTTTCGGCACCACGTCGGCACGGCGAGGGGTGGGTTATCCCACACTTCTAAGAAGCGAAGCGAGGAGGAGGCGCAATCTGCCACATGTGTGGAGAAGAACGCATCCAAGCCAAGATGATTGGCCGCGACGGCCAACACCTGGATATGGTGGTGGGAGAATGAATCCTGAAACTCACCGGTTGCGCCAAAGGTATTTCCGGCGGCAAACTCCCACATGCCGGCGAGGAACTGAGCAAGGCCACCGTAGAAGAGGGCCATGCCGACTATGACGTTGGGGACGGCGATGTGGCGGGCATGGACGTTGTAGAGGGAGAGAACCAGGGTCGTGGACGCAAAGCCGAAAAGGCCTCTGCAGGAGTTCAATTACCGTGAATGAGTGGCAGGGCGATGCCCGGATCAAAGAGGACGCACAAGGGTGCAGGATTCCCAAGACGGCAGCGGTTGTGGTGGGGAGGGGCATCGACCTTCTCAATATCAGACATGACTTGAACCTAGCAAGTACTTTGAGAGCGCTGAACGGTATATGGAGAGATGAGGGGAAAGAAGTGGGAGGAGAGTTGGGCACGGGAAGAACCACGGTTTTATATAGGGAACCGCCCAAGAAGTTAATGGCAACAAGACACAAATCGGTTCAAGAAGTGAACCAATGGCACCAGTATCAGTTATAGCACCGATTAAATGGCCCATCGGGTCAAGACTAGACTTCCATTAAGCGCTCCAAGCAGAAACGTTGTTGTCGTACGATGTTAATTGCTACGACCCTCGGCCAACTTATTTCAATTTCGAGCAGATCTGCCTCACACACCCATGAGATCGACACAACTTTTCGAATAACTCCTCAAAAACTGGATTTATCAAAAAATCCGTCCATGCAAAGATGTTTTAAATTCACTACAGTAATCTACCTTTGTACGCTTTTTGGCCCTTTCATGTTGGATTGAAACTAAATGAGCCCCAAAATGGGAGACAACGGCACGAAACATCATCGATCATCATGATCAGCTGGGTTTCCTTCAGCCACTGATTCCCCCACGTGGCCGTGCCCTGGAACGCCTGACCTTGCCCCTGGAAGATCGAATGATTTTTCCCGTTCTTTGTTTTCCAACATGTCAAGGGCAACCGGTTTTCCAGAGAGAACCAGTCGATCAGACTCGCACCACGTTGGGTTGGGACGCGGACGGGAGATTGAAAGGCGCGAACGAGAGGCTTTTCATGAAACCGTGCACACACGTGCACGACATGCAACAAGCGCGCGCGCACGTGCACGGCATACAAGCGCGTCTGGCACGGGCACCGAAAGTCAACGATGGGCGTCAATCGAGCCTTCCCTTCACAAGTGAATTCTTGATCATTGTATCAACGCCACATGAGATGTGGGATGGGACCATCATACGAGTGAAGTCCTCGGTGTCCTTTCCACGAGCCGTACGTAGGACGAGAAGCCATCAGAAAAGTGAAAATGAAGATGCGCTCCAGCACGACGCTGAAACGTTCCCGCTGATCATGGAGAGCCTCGAACGAACAAGAGGCCGCGACACGCTTCTCTGAAAAGACAAAAAAAACATCATTTCATTTCAGACGGGTGCCATTGTCACTTTTCCATTCCCCCATGACTCGCTACTCTAACCGCATGTGAGCACGGGCCGCTGAAATTGCATTCGGCAAACATTGGGCGTCGGTTGCGAATAACCTAACCTCACCGTACCGTAGAATTGGAGCGCATCGCTTGTAGTGTTGTCGATGAACTCATTCGGCTTTTAGGGTTCTTTGTTCGCGCCCCACTCGAATGTCATCCGCAATTCCGTTTCGGGTTGAATGAGATGAGATCCTCTAGAGGGTGAGGTGAGAAGCGTGAGAAGAAAAGGTGACCTACTAATTTAGGGTGCCAAATAGTTCACGGCGACCGGGAACGCCCGCCAAACAAACATTCAATCGTGCTCCACCACGAGTCGTGCGCTGAGGACGATGTTATCTCACCTGTCAACCTCCAAGCGGTGCCTGGCCTAGCCGGTCGCTCATGGCCGGATCTACATGCTACACCTCAGCGCCCAGCCGTCCCATCTACCTGGAGCAAGGGATGCGGCAAGTTGTGGTACAGTGCATGCATATTTTGTTTTGTAAAACCGTGGCTGGTCTGACGATGTCGTCCCTTCTACAGTATCGTGTTTGGCACTTGGCGCTTGGTGGCGGCGAATGGGTGGGGTGGATTTCCATATTTGGTTACATAGCGGGAGTAGAGTTGAGTTTTCATTCCGATGTTTGTATTGCTGTCAACCCAAAAACGACATTGTACTGATTCTGGATTCGATCGGTATTTTTTGGCCATTGTGTTTCCAGATGCGGCCATTACCGCCTCCGGATAGGAAACGCGCTCACCCCCGTTTGCTTGTCCTTTGCAACTCGTGACAACCTCTGAAAGTGCTAACCTCTCCCTCTCTGTATTTTCTTCGCTTTCGGCATTGCCTCTGTTGCACCGTTGGGAAAAGTACCTGAATGTATGACGTTGACGGAAGACGCTCGTGTTACGGACGCGCTTCCTTATTCACTTTTTTTCTTTCTCCGAGTATCGAGGGGTACAGAACGAATCGGCTAACCAGATGCGTTTCCTTGGCTTGGTCCGACAGCACCCTATTTAATTCCTCTGTCGTCCCTGTCTCCATTCTTCCCAAAGTTACTCCCCAAACTGTTCTCAGTGCCCTCGTCGTTCTTTTTGCCATCCACGCTCTCTACGTCGCCCTACGCGTCAATCCCTTCTTTTCAAACCCAACCCACTAAAGTTGCAAAGCTGGCTTCTAAAATGTCTGACATTGATCTCATCCACCCCATTGCGCCCCGCCGCGCCAAGCTTGGCAACCCCGGCCCACTGTAAGTTCTGCCGCTTTTTTTGCCTCGTTAGTTTTTATCCACTCTAACACTCGTTTTGCAGCGGTCTCTTCTCCTTCGCATCCACGACTTTGATCCTTTCTCTCTACAACGTTCATGCTCGTGGCATCCTTGTTCCCAATGTTGTTGTTGGTATGGCCATTTTCTGTGGTGGTCTTGCTCAGTTCCTCGCTGGCATGTGGGAGTTCGCTGCTGGCAACACCTTTGGCGCGACCGGTACGTCGTCTCCCTCTTTCTGTTTATTCATCAGCATCTTACGGTTGTCGAATAGCGTTCAGCTCTTACGGTGCCTTCTGGCTTTCCTTTGCGACCCTTTTGATCCCTGGCTCTGGTATCGGAGATGCCTATGCTACTTCCGACGATCCTGGGAAGATCGTTGACGCCATCGCCATCTATCTCACTGCATGGGCGGTCGTTACCTTCCTCTTTTTGTGCGTCCACCTCTTTTTTCGCGCTTACTCAGCGATTTGACTCATCATTTTTCTTCGGGTGTCTGTAGCCTTGCCTCCCTTCGCAAGTCGGTGGGCTTGACCGCCCTCTTCTTCTGCCTCACCACCACATTCTTGCTCCTTGCCGTCGGTGAGTGTGGTTCATTTTGTTCACCATGGACGTTGCTAACAGTTTCTGCGCGCTAGCCGATTTCGCGGCATCAGAGAACATTGGGAAGGTCGGTGGTGGTGTGGGCATCATCACCGCCCTCATCGCTTACTACTGCGGTCTGGCTGAGCTCCTGACCGAGGATGACCTCTTCACCATCCCTATCGGCAAATACCCATCCAAGCAGGTCTGAAAGAGTAGATTTTACGAGTCGTCGTGTTGTCGTACTTTTTCAGTGGCCCGTTCTCTAGCTTGACTAGATAATCTGTGCCAATCCGATCTGTTTTCATCCTCTGTCTTAATTATTTCCCCCCATCTTGTTTTTGTTCACCGTCCTGTTCGTCCTACTGTCACGATGAACAGTCCAAATGCCAGTACATGATCCCCCCACGTTGTGCATATACCCAATGATTTAATCAGGACCCTCGTCATAGATTTGTGCAAGCCTATCGGCCAATCGTCCTGAAGTGCTGCATTCGGACTCGGAGTCAATAATAAGCTTAAACACCAATGGTTTGTGGTCTGTTTGTTAACTTGCCGACATGATGAGGTGCTTCCGTGGGAGTCGCCGTCAGAATCGAGCATCGAGCGGATAATCATCTTTCCCAATCGGGGCTTTTTATCTAGGCCACATCTGGTTTGGCTGCTAATTATAATATCATCTTTTTCTGACTTTTTTCGTTTTGTGAAAAAGATGTATTGCAGGCCAAATGTTCCGTATCACCGCACGACACCGCCAACGTGTGGTGCTTCGATTTCCAATTAAAGTCGTGCCTAACGCGTGGGGAAGAACTCGAACGAGCGGGCGAATCGACGACGGGCGTCGAATCCAGGCTCACACATCAAAAGAGCGCAGTCCCACCCCACTCGCATGCACGTACGGTACCGTACGTGTCGGGTATTCAGAAGCACCGCGAAATTCCGGGCCCCAACTCCACCATAAATTCATGGATCGACACGGACTGGCGGACGCGTCGCAGTTGAACTCCCAGAGCCACATTTATCGGATAGCCGGAGATACAGTGCTACGATGGTAGACCTTTCCGCGTTTTACAGGTACGCTTTTACATTTACAGGACTGATGCGGTATGGGCGTGGTGTCCGCGTGTTCTTAGGGCCGTTTTGCGCCTACAGTACTGTAGATATGTTCCCTTGTTTTAGCAGTGGTTCTGACAGCCCTACAGTACTCCGCGCTTGCTGCTTGCTGTTGCGATGCTCGGACTCGGACCATGAGTGTGTGGTGGAGCACACAAAATTATTCATAAAAACTTTTTTTTCTGTTCCCCTAAAATTCCACGAACCATGTAGTACAAAAGGCCTGTACCTGTACTAAATGCACCAGGGAACGCTGCGTGTTTGACCCCTAAAACACGTATATTTCGTCGCCTCTCGCTTTCGCTACTACCGCGCTTGAACTCAACTTAGGCGGCCAAACCCATTTCTTGGAGAGAGAGTACGGTACGTATTGCCCGTGGGATTTGTGGCCGCGTGGCCCGCGTTCCTCTCCCTCCGTTTTCCCACACACTGGCACAGAAAGCGCATGGGTCACTACTGTAGTCGGAGAGTTGCGGGTGGCGTGTCGCGTATCAATTTCGGGTTGAATATCTTCTTTGACAGTCATGAGATCGTAGAGCGTTCCTTGAATTCGAGCGAACACTTTTTTTCATGGGAAATAGTCTGGAAAACCAATACGAGGTACGTAGATCCAGGACCTGTACAGCATCCAGGCGCACACACACATGCCCATGAGCCATTTTGTATGGTGCGAGCACTATGAGTGATTTTGATCGCTTGCCCGACGTAAAATCACTGATGACTCGGAGGTTTCGGTGAACTACGCAACTTGCCGAAGTGCATACCAGTCGAACCAGGCTCTCACTAACCCGGCCCATACCCTAAAAAAACCCAACATTCCGCAACGACTTAATGGAAGTTCCTATCCGAAACTTTTGCCTAGTTATTTTTTGGCCTGTTTTTGGTGTCCCTCAGAACCCACATGCCCTGCAAGTTCAAAACCCAAGATACCTAGATCTCTCACAGGGGGTATTGGATTATGAGAGGCTCGACTCTATGAGGAGGCCATGCCGACCCTGCGTGACGATCAGGACAATTGTACTTGTGTAAAAAAAAGGAGGCGTAAGAAATCGAGAAACACAGCGTCGCCCTCGCATCCTACAGAACTGTATACTACGGCTAATGCGCTATATCTCGACTAAAGCGAAATTTGGAGGATTCGAATGTGAGATGCGAAGCACACCGGAGACAAATGCGTCCAGAGAGTGAGATAAAGCAAAGCGAGAGGTGATTGCGTTCGCAAGCAGCCCCATCGGTAAGAAAGAGCAGTACAGTCGGTAGCACCCGCTGTTACTATTTCCCTTCGACAAAAACGAACGCCCCTCTCCTTGTCTGAATCTTCGGGACATGACTCGAGTGCGGTGATTCGGGGCCCTGAGGCCTTCCTTGCTCGCGAGGCTAGCCACAGCAGTGACCGGTCCAATCATTAGTTACGAGTGGAATGGGGAAGATCGTGAAACCGTATGCCAGACCCGAACCCAGCTGGGCCCACTTGGTGATGGAAACCGTGTCCCTTCTGGAGTAGAATGGGGCACCTCCACACGTGCATCATCTCCCAGTCGAGTTGTATCGGGTTAAGAGTAGGAGGGAGGGGGGTGAGATTGTCGATGGCAGCGCGTACATACATCGGATGGTGGTGTAGGTAGAAAGCTCGGAAGACTCGTTGTGACTCGCAGCACCGAGTCGTCGCTCGGATCATGGGCAGCAAGAAATGGGTCGAGGAGGGGTGGAGGGAAAGCAGACGCCGCGGCTGCAGACTCATAAGGCAGAGAAACTGAGGAAGGTTGCTGGAGGTGATCGTGGGCCCACCGTGACGCTTTGTTGGAGAAAAAGAAAGGCTTGAGGAAGCTACGCATAATAGGGAGACGACGAGTAGCCAGCCAACCAATTGAAAAAAGGCGTATCAGTCAAGGACTGCCATCGCGCCTCGGTCGCGGTTGGCAGCATTCGTACGTTGGCATCATGCAAGAGCCGAATCGCGATGGATCACCCTCCGAAAGCAGCCATCAAGAGCGCGCACAGAACACAGTGATGCACTTGCGCAGGTATCCACGGAAAAGACCTTTTGCACCATCGATGTAGAAATAGAGTCAAATTCGGCGCGTCGGTGCCCATCATATGTTAGAACAGCAAGGGAACGTCCAGAATGTCCCTATTACCATTAGACGAGAGGAAGAATTAAGATAATAACCTCTATTATCGATGTTCCAGGCAGAGATCTTTCCGCGATGAGGACTCTTCGAATGCGTCATCTTCTTATTGTGCATGGGCGTATGTATTATATAACATACAAAGGATAGAGCACTGTACAAAACGAACAAAGTCGCGGGCGGTCCTATCAGACCGCATAAGTCCCCTCTCCCGATACACATACACCCACCTAGAATGTATACCAATATGCGTGCGAGATCGTGCTCGTCAAATAATCGAGCTGTGCGGTAAAAAGAAAAGCCCCGTCAGAAAGAGTAAAGATTGACAAGAGATACCCGCCCGCACTGGCCCTCACCTTATAGCACAGCAGCGCGTCCTCGCATAGCACGCTCACGAGACCCGCCTTGGCCTCCGCATCTCCAGGCAACCCAATCGCCTGCCGCACCCCACACATCCCTCCACCACCGGCCCTCGCTCCTACCACTTCCGCGTTCGCGCTTTCTCCCGCTTCTCGCGTTCTCGACCGTCGCGGAGGGTACGAATCGACGTGCAGAACGCCCTCGTCCCAATCCGGTGGGTGCGATACCACACGCATGCCATAATTGACCATGCGCGCCGGAATCACGTACGGCACCCTCTGCGGCGGCGTCGTGCGCACCGCATTGCGCCATGCGGACCATGGCACCGCTTCCGCTTCTGCCTCCAGATCTCCGTCCACGTCTCCTTCCCCGCGGTCCTCGCGCCGCCTGCGTTGCGCGGCAATAACAGAGGAATAGTGGTCCATCAAGGCGCGCGCGGGGACGTGGAGCTCAAACTGCTCCTCGCCGCGTTCGACAGGGCTCGTTGCGATACGCAACACGATCAAACGTTCGCGTGGATCGGCGTGGAAAGGCGGTGCGTTCCCGCCCTCGGAGAAGGATGGTGCGGTTCGCGATGGCAGTGCGTTGCGACGGATTTGAATGTACCGCGAGGTCGTCGTGCGGTGGATGGGAGGGAGGGATAGCTGGAAGCCCACGGGCTTTATGCCTGCTTCCGTTTCCTGTTCCTCCTGTTGCTGCTGGTTCTGATCCGCGCTGGGACGTCGCAAGTCGTACACATGTATGCTGTCATCATCTGACATCGAATACAGGATGTGGTGCTCATCGAGGAAGTCGAATGACGAGAAAGTGACGTCGGAAATCTTTGCGATGGCAAATGAATTATTTTATGAGCAGATAAGTGTATATATAGCTAGCAGACGTACCTGGTCACAGACGTGGAGCCCTGTCTTCCAGTTCCAGACTGATATGAAGTAGACGCGCGAGCCAGCTGCAACAAAATCTCCACAAACGGATACATTAAAGACGTCGAAGCGTCGACTTCCATTCCACATGCAGAAAAATCCTCGATGTTCGACCAATGGATGTACTGCGCCTGTTGACAGCATTCGCACGTGGAACGCAGAGTCCCTAATAATAAGACCCAAAAGAAGAAAAGTGTGAGTGTGAGTGACGTGAATTACATCCTCAGGGGTAGGGTGAACAACGGGACATCACATACGACACGTAAATCAACACATCTTGCGATGCGTCGATGCACGGTTCTCTTGCATCCGCGGGGAGAGAGAGCATCCAGTGTGCAGCCTCGACTCGGCGCAGAGCGGAGGGAACGCGGAGGACGAGTAACATTATATGGCGTTCCATTGCCGGCCTGAGCCCACCTTGTTCCGCTTCGTCCACGCGTTCACGTTCGTGCCTGTGGTCTTGGGCTGGTCTGGAGACCTTCTTGGAGAAGACCATGACGTTTCCCGAGACGGCCATTGGCGCGCTCCACCCCACGACCAAGTCCACCGTTTCCGGGAGGGCCGAGTCTAGGTTTCGCCACGCCGCCGCATGGGCGGTCAACAGTTCGAGCTTTTCGGCCTTGCTCAGCGGGTTTAAAAGTCCATCGCACATCCCATATTCAGAGAGCGCGAGGTTGTAGCGCAAGCTCGTGGAGTTCGCGATCACATCTTTGAGGGCGCGACATGTCTGCGCGTGAGGATGGGGAGTGGGGGGAGTTGATGGGATGGGGGTTAAATTCGCGGTGTCAGAGCCAATTTGGGCCAAAGAGTAGGGGCCCCACGCACCAGCTGACAGGCAAGCACACCTTTGAAATCGCACCACTCCAAAATCTTGACTATTATTTCTTCCGGGAGGACTGCGAAAGAAGCGCTATTGGGTTGTTCGACTGGCCTGTGGCACACGATAGCGGAGGAGATCGCGCCTGGAGGGCGGAAGGGTGTGAGAGGGTCGCTGAGGGCGTCGAGGGAGACCATGGTCATGGTAGCCATTGTGTTAGGGTGGGTAGAGTTTGGGCGGGGAAGAAGGGGATATACTATCGATTACCCGCCAACGCATGATGCCGGGTCATTTATCGTACCGTTTACACCACGATTTCCCCTTGTTTTTTTTGTCGAAAACTGTCTAGATCCCAGATCGTCTGCTTTTGAGTCCTCGATTTTACGGCAACTCGTAAACTCCCGAGTTCCCACGTATCACGTGTCAATATCAACTTGGTCTGTTAAGGTTAAGGTTTGGTTGGTTTCTTACACGTTTGCCCTGAAACACCTCCTCTGCAGCGTCTCGTCCCTTGGATCCGGTGATACGCCAACGCGAATGGATGGCTGTCTAGTTGGATAGGCGGCGCAGCCCTGCCACATACACGTCACGCCCACGCCCGAAAGGGCAAATTAACGCGCCACATCAGATTCCGAGTGAGACTAATGTCCCGCAAAGAGTTATTAATTGCTTTTGCCTTAACCGGAGTTTCCTGCTCTTGGGCGTGGCCGTGGTGAATTCCACTTCCGAGGTTCAATCGTTAAGCGCTTGAAGGCTAGGGATGGATTATATGATCAGGTTACCGTTCCCCATGGGGATCTGTGTGCCACACCGGGAGTAAGTAAAATGATCGATACGTTTCTCTCTCTCAAACGATCGAGTTATTGACAGTTGCAAATCCGGAGGTCAAAGTATCGCTCAGCATATCGACCGGTCAACGTTTTTCCAGAAATGGCTTCCTATGACAACCTTTAGAACAATCGCTCCACAGAAATGAGAATAAGAAAGCACATTCATGAATATGCGAGTAGAATCTTCCCAGTTTCATACGACCGATCAACTACCGGAATCCATCAGTATCCGAGTCCACACGTCGCACCTCATTGCAGGGCGCGTCGTCTTCGTGTACGATACGAATCAAGCCTCGCACCGAATCGGGTGGTCGAGACCCCACTGCCCTCGTTCGTACACTGAGTTACCCATCATGTTGTTCCCAGGCCAAAACATGGTGACGTCAATCTATTTTTAGTGCGCTGCCTCTCCTGTCTTACAGTTCCTTTGCTATGTGTGTCGGTATGTGAGTCGGTGCGCGAGCTGGCAGAAACTCCGACACGGTATGTGCAGGTGTTGGTGGCATTAGGGCCTTCATCTGCCTCAACTTGGCTACGTCGCCCCACGCCACGAAAAAGCGAGCTCAAGCTTTGGTACTCTGACCAGGAGATAGGCTGCTTTCGTAGAGGGGGTTGAGCGGAGATATTGTACTACGCCGCTCTCGAGAGGGGCGGAGGCGTCAAAAAAACAGATACATCAGATGGCAGAAAGACGAGCAGGTTCTGCGATGAATCTATGCGCGTGTGATATGGATCAGTGAGAATATTACGATTTCTCCAAGTGGGCAGGTGGGTGGATACAGTCCGAGCAATGGGAAAAGGATATGCGGGCGAATGAGAAAGGTCATTACTTGTCTGAAAAGGATCAAGGCGTTGTCGCAAACAACCCAGAAAGGGCCTCGGCGGCGACGAGCAGTTGAAATTCCTCGGCTCGGATTGACTCGAGCTGCGATTCCTCGAGATAACACGCAGCATACGAGTTTAGCTAGCGGAACTTCTCGGCCTTGTTCATCCACACGTTCAGTAACGTTCAATTTTTGTGTGCGAGGTGCAGGCTTCATGTGACGCCCCTAGCGGTCTCAGGAAGGCTGTTTCAGATTCTGCAGGTGAAAGCATATGACGTACTAGTATTCAGCTGAGCTCAACGAGTTGGTATAACGAGTTGCCGAATGGGATGGAAGCGCCTAGGGGCGCCCAGGTGGTCAGCTGGCCTAGGAAGCCGTGCTACCCAGAGGTATAATCGGAAGGAGATAAAACACCGGAAGGTAGGGGTGCATGACTTGACTTGATTGGGCTTGAGGAGACACCTGACTCGGGTGACAATTAGTGCAGTGGCAGAGTTGGAGCGAAGCGGAGCATCATATTTGCGTGTGCGCCACACGGTCGTAGCAGCGTCAGGTGATTTATCGTGAGAACGCAGAGTAAGTTGGAATTTTTGAGAGCCGACGCAGCAAACAACAAAGTGCGGGTATTCTGCGATAAGTTGAATAACCGCCGGCCTTCATTAACAGCGTCACCGAATTCGGGAGATAACTGGTAAGCATATCTGAGTCTGACACCAGTGATAGGTCCGCTGCCGGAAATACAGTCACCAATTTCGTTCTGACTTCATTCCTAGGGTGCATAATTGGGCGTTCTGGGTTCTCTTCCGATGCATCACCACCTCTAAATAACAAAGTGATAGAAATGGGAACTCATCGCTTGGTCAGGAATGACTGCGCCGGAAATTAACGCCGGTGCCGGGGCCGCGCAGTGGCGTACCACACCGAAACAGCCCGTCCGGGCGAGATTCATGGGGAATCATGGACTCGGAACAATCACGCGGGTCATGCGTCATGGATCCCATGGTAAGATCCCATGGTAAATTCCCAATCTGGGATGTAGCACGATGGAGGGTACGGCCTGGCCAGGTGAGTAACCGAACGTCCGACAAGTTGGCTTGAAAAGTTGCGTCCGGCTCCGCCTACGACAGGCGAAGCATATACTGTGGCTCTATTCGATGTTGAATTGTGTGTAGGGTCCTTAATGACACTGGCTGATCATCGTAGTCAATCCCATGAGCTTCCCGAAACCATGAGCACTCCGCCAAATACAGTATTTTCAGGATACAGTAAAGAAAACCGTCCCCATCGTCATAGAAATGCGGCGTTTCACAGACAAGCAAAAATGGCTATGATGAGGCAATTCCTCACTCTGCTCAGACTCACTGGTACGCTGGGGTGTCTGTGCGGATAAGCGGAATCGTAGTCTGAGTATAATACGGGGCAGATATATTGTTCACATTCTGATTTCGAGCTATCTGTACGCGAAATTAGGTTGATGTTATGGAAACTGGGTAGCACCAATGCTGCACCATCGACCATCGTCCACCTCTCGTGTTTTCCTCTCTCTTTCCCAACGATGAACAACCACAGGGTGTCCCAAGAGCTGTCGTGCAGTGACGAACCACCTAATAGCTTCCTGGATGGCTCCTGATGATTGGAGTCCCTCTAAGAAAATATTCTGCAGAACGGGTAGCACTTCGGCTACCGGTTCCCGAACAAGCTCTTGCAGGGCAAGTGCAACGCGTTGCCCAACTTCCCTGGACAGGTACAGAGTCGCCGTGGCAGTAAATGGGCGCAAGACATCCAACCATTGTGCGTTCAAGTTATCCATGTCATCTTGTGGATGCGGTTGCCAATGTTGATCCTCAAGGATGTCGAGGCGTTCTACAGCGAGGAAGGAGGGTAGTGATGAGCCACATATCTGTGCCAGGGACGAAAGTTGCCAATCTGACGGCCTGCACGAGATTTCTAACCCAAGGGTTACGCGATCAAATGTCCCCATGTTTTGGGAAAGTCTGATATTAGAGGAGTGTCTGTTGAAGATCAACTCGGCGTAGTTCGATGACCTGAGTTGCTTTGCACGGCTAATGAATTGGAGGAATTCGGGGTTGTGCCATATCAATTGATTGAAGAATCTTATCTTAATTTCGTTGAGTAGAGGGGCATCGACTCTGGAAACGAAGCCTTCCAAGTACTCGCTTGGGCCTCGAAACACAAGCGAGGTGAGAGCCGGGAAGACGGTGCGAGTGAGCGAAGGTAAATGTTGGATTTCTCTATCAGGGCGAGATCGTGGGGAACGGAATCCAAGGAGAAGCAATTCGAGTCCGGTCAATGGTGACAAGCACGTGACCATTGCGATGGGGGAAATGTACCCGGAATGAGGAATGTTCAAAAGGTAGAGATAGACGAGACTCCTGGTGGACAAATGTAGCTTCTGTATCGCGGGAAATCGAATGGAATCCAACCAGAGTGTTTGCAGACGTGGCGTTGATCCCGGGCTACCCAAGAATGAGTTGGGAAGGATCGCTGTCTTGTTTTCATGTGGTAGAAGAACCAAGTGTGACAGCAGAGGGAATGGCTGCTGCATCACTGAGATAAAGCGTTCCAACAAGAAAATCGGGATACTCCAGAGGGTGATATGGTCAACGCGGTCGCGGTGCTCAAGGGCAGCAATGATGTTATCTGCGCCCTCCACTAGCGACGTTGGGTCTCCACTGTTCCATATGATAATGGGCAAGGCTGGCCAGACGTTGAGCATCTTCCTGACGGGTGTTTTTTCTGTGCAAAGAAGTCGCAGACGGAGGCGACGTGGGCGTGCAAAGACAAGATATCGCCACCTTCGGCACACATGCACGAGAACATGCCATTCTTCCGTCATTTTGGCTTTGTCCACATAGAAAAAGAATATTTCTAGGAGGGCGTCATTTGAAAGGGTTTCGATTGTCACATTTGGCGAGCCTGGACCGCTCGAACTCAGTGATCAGTGCAAAATGGACCCCATGCATTTACGGCTCACCTCGACAAACTTTGACCCGCGATTCTGATGGAACGTCATTTCCCATATGTTATCCCTCCGTAGTAAAGATCAAAAGTGTGCAGGGAGATGAAATTAAAGGTGGGTAACGCAACGGCCTGTTTTCAAAAACAGACAACCGATGGGGTTTGGAGCAAGCTGAAACAGATAATACCGAGGGTCGAGTCAAGTTGTATTGCAAAGGGATAGCGACGGGATCCGAGAGTGCGTGGCACAGTTCAAGCTCAGCCAGGGACATGAAGAGCGGCGTTGCCGTAGTTCACAGTGCCGACCTCTTGGATGTTGCGTATGGTAGTCTCAAGTGTTCCGGCCGTACCGGCCTCCATCAATCAGTCAGGCAGATAAACAAACCCTCACTTTCCCTACTCAGCACTGTAAACTTAATCCTACATCAGATTCTGCATCTTCGCAAAAGGCTTGTAGTCGATACGACAGTGTTTTGCAGTGTTGTTTGGATGGTCATCCTGTACAACTGGTCAGCATAGTGTAGATCAGGGGTTAAGCCTGAATGTGAGTTCGATAAAAGGAAGGTAAGATATAATAAAATAAAACCAATCGTTTATGCTACGGCCAAGCCGAGCGCACACGCTGGAGTAAGGGAATAAAGGACCAGCGACGTCGACGGGGCATTAATCCGCAAGACGCACCGGAATCCTATCGGGATGGAACCTCGCTCCGTAAGAACGCAACAAAAGGGGGGCAACAATTCTCCTCAGAATGATTCATTCTCCTTGACTGAGGCCAGGCGAGGGGGTTATATACAGGATTTTCTACCGGAGACAAAGGGAACGAGAGGAAAGCGAAGGAGAAAAACCCCCAAAGGGGATGTGGCGTTTGTCGCACGACGACGCTTGGCAGACACTTGATATAATAGTAAGCTAGACAAAGGCAGACAGAGGAATGTTATTAAAGCGGCCAGATTAAGTATCCAATGATCGAGCGGGCGTCGCAAGGCCGAACAAGCTCAATTCCGAGCCTAACGAGCGTACCTCCCTTACAATAGTCTATGCGGCATATACTACAGGGAGAACGGGTGAGCAGAATCAATGTGCCTCGAATAGCATGACGTGTATCCCCATCTCCAGAGAACAAGCTGACATCTAAAACGGACATGCCACTGTCGGCGATGGCAAATGGGGGCGGTACGTTGGGGGCTGTGCAGCATAAATAGAGACAAACAACTTGAACACGTGTGAAATACGCCTCAATTTTGAAGCTCAGCGCTCAGGCCTCAGGCTTGGCTTGGATAGTGCTTGGACGACACCCGGCCTGTCTCCAAATTTGATTTCGTCATTCGTCACGTCACTCAGATAGTACACGGGAGTCGCGCGATCCGAAGGAACAAAGTCGAAGGCAATAAGGAGAGCGTGTAGATACAGGTGCTTCAGGGTCTTGTTCATCCCAACGTGCGTCCCATCTCTCCACCCATTTCCTCCATGACACGCCTGCGCACGCGTATCCTCGTTTGTCTCCTGACATGTTTGGTTGTCGTTCTGTAGGTGAATTTGTTGGAATGGTTCGAGTCTCGGACAACATTCCACCTCGCCTTCGAGTTTGATGTCGGCGGCGAGCTATTTGAGCGCCCCAGTCAGCGCGGCCACTTTTCGAAACGAGACGCGGCAGGAGTGCTTTGGTACGTTCGGTTGTTGTTCACCCGGCGATAGCAACGAAAGACCCATGGGTTTCGTCTTATCGCTAGTTCCGTCTTGTCCAACGTGAAGTACTGCATGACCAAGGCATCGTCCACCCGGGTCTCAAGTACGTTGCCCCTCGCGTCCTCGATCTTCGGCAAGATCCTTGTATATAACCCGCGGCTTGTAAGTAAACCGGAGCATTCATTTCCGTACGAAGGACCCACAATCAGATATTGTTATCGCCGTCTTTGGCGTGCGCGTCGCTTGGATTTTCTCGCCGGAAACGTCTCTCATGCGCGTCATATGCCTTTCAGTGCCAAAAACCTCAATGCCACTGGGAATACCGCTCACGTCTTGGAGGCTACAGAGGTGCTGAACCAAAACGGGCATGACAACCTTGACGATCGCCGGTCGATATGGTGGGGTTACTTGCTCTCCTAGACGACCATTCATGGTATGATGGAATATTCATAATGTGTTGCAGACTCATTACTTGCATCTGCCTCTGTGGATACAAGCCGATCAGGGAAGATGGCATGATATGGCGGACGACAGAGGCGACTCAGGCAAGGGTGAACTTCCACGATAGATGGTGGGAACTTCGACAAAGGTACGCCTGGGATCAATCGCGGCTTATGGGGATGTGTTTATCTGACTTTCGCGCCCTACATCACACCCAAGAACTTCATCCGTGCCCTTCTCCATCCCGACCCTGCACATTGCCTCACCGCTGAGCAAGCGCTGTCACATGGAAGTCTCACGAGCTTTGCGGCTCCGACGGAACATGTCCTCTGCGGCCTACGCCAGGACATTGATCCATGAGTAACCTGGCGCAACGCGATCGGGGTGGCGCGGGCCATGTCAGATTGTTCAGAAAGTAATGGCGCGGACAATAGGAACCATAATAAAACGACCGGCTAGAATCACGTTTCGACAATGGCGATAATAGCGGGAGCCGAAGCGTGTTGCCGTCATAGCGCACGACGTCGGAACCACACCCCAAGAGATAGCAGCCGCACCTATCACCTCCAGATCATCGCGCACTACGGGATTGGCTGGCGGGACTCGTGGGACTCGTTGCAAAGGTGACGCCAAGAACGGCGACGTCACCATCATCGCCTTCCCCATGTCATTTTCTTATGCCCTCAAGAAGGCCAAGGCTGCTGCGAGACCGAAAAGGCGCAGGAAGGGGATGGGCCCCGTGCACCAGACGACGACACATACTAGCCGTGCAAAACGGAGGAGATGGAAGAGGTGGAGCTACGTATGCCCGGGTCTTTCGACCTTGGGGATCACGGTGGTGATGCCGCGGATGAGACGCCGGGTGCAAGTACTGTAGATCTGCTCGATGCTGCCAGTATACTCAGGAACTTGTGGCGGCGAATGCAGCTGAGATAATGGTGCGGACAAGGGCACCCTGCGCTTCTCATGCCTCCCCCTCCCCTCCATTTGGACCTTCAATTTTATCTACACTTACCGTTACCATTACAACTCGTCCCACCACACTTCGGCGTTATGTGGCTTTTTTTTGGTTTTTTCTTTCCCTCTTTCCCCTCCGCATGGTCTGTAACAAAAAGATCAAATCTTTATTTTGGACGGACTGTCGCTGCCCATGACCCCTTTGTGTAGTTGTGGCGCAAGATGATGATATGAGGCTGGCCCATCACAAAGTCGGGCAAAACTTGAATCGAACATATTTAAGCATTGCATATACGGTGAGCCATTCAGGTTAGATGCTAGGGAGTAGAATGCCATTGCCACAGCCACTTCTGACTCTACATCGATCACAAGCCTATACATTTATGTACTACGACATAACACCGCATTTCAGAGGTCGAGATAAAGGTCCATGATCAAAAAAGCAGTTTTATTGGCACACTGGGCATCGAAAAAAAATGGTAAGAGAAACGGCGATAAGCAGACAACACAAAATATCAGTTGGAGGGAAAGCGGATAGCACATATCGATCACTGTATGTACTTCCAAAGTCTAGTAGCCTAGTAGTGGACGGTTACAGGGTGACCGCAAAGTTGTCGCTGCGCGACAAACTGCTCGATGGCTTCCTTGACAGGTCCCGATGGCTGCCAGCCCTCCGTATGTAAGAAAAGATCTTGTAGAGCAGGTAACACTATTGTTGCTCTTTCGCCCGCAAGCTCTTGAAGGGCAGGTGCGACAAGTCGAATCGTACCCTCGGATTTTAGGGTCAGTTTCTTGACGGCGGTGAACGGGTGTAAAAGTTCTTGCCATTGGATGGCCTCAACTTCGCCTTGCCAATCGCAATCGTCTAATGCGCCGATCTTGAGGCTTTCCAACGTGGAGAGGGAAGGCAAGAATGAGTTCAAGACCTGCGCAAGAGCAGAAAGCTGCCAATCCAATGGTTCACCAGAGATTCTTAACCACCGGAGTTGCCTGTCCGAGTCACCATCAGCCACCTCTTCTCGCTCCGAAAGTCCAATCTGGATCATAGGGGCATGATTGAAGGAATCGAAAAATTCTACGCGTGCTGCATGGGTTGTCATGAATGTTTGCGTACGACGGATGAAGTGCCCAAGTAGTGGAGTGTCGAATACTAGTTGGCTGAAGAAACAAAAGTCACTTTGATTGAGCATGGGTGTTTCGATTTGAGATAGGATGTCCTCCAAGTACTCGATATCGCCGTGGAATTCAAAATGGGTGAGATTGGGGAAGACGATACGAGTGAGCAGGGGCGGATGTCGGTTTGCTCGATCGTTCTGAGATCGGGGATATTCGAATCCAAGTTCAAGTGATTCGAGCCTGGGCAACGTCGCCAGACAAGGGACGATCGTCTTGGGTGCAAAATATCCGGAATGAGGAATATGCCAAAGGGTAAGCTGGACAAGGTTACTCGTAGATGAAAGTAGGCTTCCAATTGATGGAAAAGGAATACCACTCAAGCCAAGGAATCGCAGACGTGGGGCAGATCCACCCAAAAACGAATCGGGAAGGACCGGCACGTTTCGTGAAAAACACTCAATTAGCAGACTTGTCAGCGCCGGAAATGGCTCGTCTATTGCCGCAAATTCTTCCAACAAGGAATCTTGAGATCGCGATAGCCAGGTGTGGTAATAGATTTTACAGACTCGATTGTGATGCCTGAGTGCGCCAATGATGTTAGTCACATCCTTTTCGGAATGCATGTTCTGGGTAACTATGACAATAGGCAATTCTGGCCAGATTTCCAATGCCTTTGAGTTGACTGATCGTTTTTGAGTGCAGTAGAGTTTGAGACCTAAGCGACGTGGTGAAGCAAACACGATACATCGCCATCTGCGGCATACATGTACCAGCGTTTGCCATCCATCATAGTTATAATCGCCATCAAAATAATCGACACGATCTTTGCCCAGATAACACTCGAATGTTTCAAGGAGGACATCGTCGGTGAGCATGTCGATAGTCGCCTGTGGGTGAAGCCGGTCTTACCTCCCAATTCAGTACAAGTCGTCGCGTCATCCTCAGAAGGACCTGCTTTTTGTCACTGACCTGGGCCATCTTCAATCCACAACATCTTTCGTCGATGTGAAATATAATTGCCCCCATTGGAATATTCGATGGCCTGCATTAGCGATGCGGTCAGGGATGGGTGGGAATGGGAATGGGATTCAGTTTCCAGTTTCGAAGAGGCTGGATAGCGACTGGTGAGTACCTGTGAGTGTGACGAATTGGAGTCAATTCTGGAGACAGGGTGGCTGCAGCAAATTAAAGTGGTAGCTTGAGGAGCCCCTGAGGTGTGTTGACCACGTCTTTTGTCTGTATCCCGCACAGCCATTGGCTCACGTGACGGTCCATTACACAGCCACGGGGAAGGTGATGATGAATATTCTGATCCTGATCAAATGACGCTCTCAATCTGTTTAATATCCCATCAACAGGCATGCAAGGCATTCTTAACGAAGCCCGTGCAATTGCAGGTTCTGGATTACTGCTGGTCCTCAGGCACACCACTTCCCGACAGCCGACACTTGCGCAAACTCGACCTCACTTTCCGCTGCATCTGACATCGTTACCAACTCACTGCATGTTCCAAATTCTCTCACAACTCCTCTCTCACTTTGTCTTGGGACGAGGATAGGAACAACTTGGGAAGGTATTGGTAGTTTGAGGTGACGGGGGTTGTAAAAGGTGCGTGGTCAGTTCGGTGCCGACGTGCTGTTGGGCTGACAGTTGTCCCCATGACCAGCACTCTTCCGGGCGTCCTCTTTTGGATTAACATCATACCCGCTTTCTTGCAACTGCATCTCAATCCCGTGCTCGCCCTCCTACGGCGTTGTCATAAGATCATCACGCTTACCCTCCTTCGGGTTTCGCAGCGGTGCCTCAAGTGAGCCGATTCTGTGCTCACTTCCTGGCGTCCTCTTGGAGCGACGAGACTGGGCCGCACCCGACTTGCCCTCTGCCTGGGACACTAACGCCTGGATGTTTGCGGTTGCACCTCTCTGTCGCCAGCGAGTTCGTGGCCAGCTTTGCCCTGAGGGACAGGTTCATCGTCTGTGGTCACTAGCGCTCCCCTCTCGTTATCTCATCTCAATGTCAGCAGGTCGGGCTGCAACAGTGATGGCACTCTCAGCCATTCTTGTCCTTTCTCTTGCCTCTTGATTCGCTATCGTAGTATGACCGTGTCAACACAAACACAGCACAGCAAATCATACCAATGCCGCCCGCGTCAACGATTACCGTTTCGTTATTACTGGGAAGTGTGTGTGAGGTATGTTACAGCTATTCTGAGGTTGGTGTCGTCACTCGTTATTGACCTGTCGGCACCGGCAAAATGCGTGTCCAGGTCTGCTTTCCCGTTCACGATTCCCAACTGCTTTGAGCAGATATCCTTCCAGCCGGCCACGCAACTCAGACCGTACTACGCGACTCGAACCTATTCTGCATACGTAAGGTCCCTCACTTGATCAGGATCATCCCATCCATGACGTTGGACGCCCTCCCTCCGCCCGTCTGGATCAGAGCCGTGGACTGATGGGACATAGAGGCGATGTGGAAGCTGGCAGGAGGGTGGTGATGATCTGGGGACGTCACGCGCGAGGTTGCGCTGAAGACCATTCCGAAGAAGAAAGTCAAGGGGAATGAGGAGAGCATGTGGAGCGAGATGGGATGCCCCAGGGTCTCGATTATCCGACGAAGGTACGCCTGGGATCAATCGCGGCCTGTGAAGATGTACTTATCTGACTTTCGTGCCCTACATCACAGCCAAGAGCTTCACCGACACCCTTCTCCATCCCAACCCTTCACGTTGTCTCACCGCCGAGTAAGCACTGTCACATCGATGGCTCATGAGCTTTGTGGCTCTGACAGAACACGACCTCTTCGGCCAACGCGAGAACTTTTATCCATGCGCACGCTGGCTCGACGCGATCGGGGCAGCGCGGGCGATGTCGCCAGTTTGCAAAAAGTGATGGTGCAAATAATGACGAACTCAACTCCGACAATGAAGATGATAACGGGGACCAACATGGGTCACCGGAAGCAGACTCTAAGGGATAGCAACAGCACCTCTCACCTCCATCGCTGGATGATCGCGCGCCACGAGACGGACTGGCGGGACTCGTGGCAATGGGACTCCAAAGACGACGACGTCTCCGTCATCGTCCTCCCCAATATCATTTTCTGATCCTCTCAACAAAACAAGTCCAAGGCTGTTTCCAAGTCCGAAAGGTGTAGGAAGGGGATGCACCCCGTGCACAGACGACGGCGGCGTCCCAGCCATGCAAACGGAGGAGGATGAGGTGGAAGAGGTGGAGCTACGTTTGCCAGGTCTTTCGACTCTGTTGGGGATCACGACAATGTTGCCGCTGGTGAGACGCCGGGCGCAGGTACTGTCGATCTGCTCGATGTCCGAGTCCGTATGCTCTGGAACCTGTGGTGGCAGATTCAGCTGAGATAGAGGTGCGGACAAGGACACCTTACACTTTGTCCCCCCCACTCCTTTTTTTTGGCTTTTCTTTACCCTCTGCTGGGTTCGGGTTTCGATTATATGGCCTGTAAGCTGTAACGCTTTAAAAAATACCAGATCAGTTCTTTATTTTGAATGGAACGTCACTGCGGATAACCCCTTGTGGCGACAGCGCAGGATCGTGACGTGAGGCCCATCACAAAGTCCGGCAGGCTTGAACCAAACGTGTTTGAGTATCATATACGGCAGGCCGTTCGGTTAGATGCTCGGGCGGGAGCAGAGTGCGACTGCCACAGCCACTTCTGACTCTAAATCGATCACAAGACTACATTTATGTACTTCAACATGACACCGCATTTCACAGAGGTCGAGATAGATACCCTGGTACACAGGGTGTCACAGCCCATACTGCGTACTGAGTTCAAACATATCATACGAGATCAGAATGCGATGATAGAAAAAGTAGAGTAATTGGCAC
>QFFA01002994.1:354-21196 GCA_003316565.1 Russula foetens | reverse complement strand
AAAAAATGTATGGAATCTGAGGGAGTATGGGGTTTCAGGGGTATGGGTTAAGAGGGAGTCGACTGTACTCCTTTGGTCGTGCCCACCGTTCCCACAGATTGGGCGTAGACTACAGCAGTTGTTAGAGTTTGGGGCCTTTCAGGGCCGCTTGATGGCGACCAATTTGTGGGTGGAGTCCCGCGCCGTGTCAATTTCCCAGGGGCAGTGCCAAGGGTTGATCGCACTCGCTCGTCGACACGACGGGGACACCGCCCGCCCGCCACCTTAATGATGATCCGAATCCGTTGATCTCCCATGGGCCATGCGAATTTACCCTGTTGTATTTTCATGTATCTTGGACCGGACCCATGAGATCCGAGACCCAGGCACCAGCGACCGATACGCAATTTCTCCATTGTTATATCCAACGAATGCTTCCCGTTTACCGTACTGTACGGCACACAGGCCATGCGTATGTGAAGAAGCTATAGTACAACATCTACGACCAGATGGCCTCGGCATTTGGTACCAACAGGGACTAGGGGAAATGTCTTCCCAAAGAGAAAAAAAAGGTCATAACGGATGAAATTCCGTTGTCATGCGAGGGTTTATTATACCGGAAAATAACGTCCCAGTACGGAGGCCGATCTCCGTACAAACAGAAGGTAACCACAAGAAATGAAAGGAAAATGTAACTTTAAAATCCGTAAAATGTCGTCCGAGTCCTCGGAATGTAGAGTCTGAATCAGAATCGACGTACTGTTCGTTCCATAGTCATTGTTCTATCGTTCCTGACCGTCGTTCCAAAACGTTCAGAGTGGTCATAAAGAATTGGTTATCGTCCCATCCAAAAGTCCTCTCCCCGAAGAAAAATAAAAAGTCCATAAACGATGTCATGACAAGACGAGAGTCAGCACGAGCACAAGAAGCAGGACTGGACTATAACCTGCACAATAGTGGGACCCTGACGGCGAGGCGCCGTTTTTAGTCGTCCCATTATTCGTGCTACTAGGGGCACTTCCACTTCCGCTTGGGCTTGGGCTTGGGCTTCCGTCAGTGCTGCGCACACTCGCGGGCAACAGACTCGGTGGTGATGTCGGCTGAGGGCCAACTTGTCCACTTCCCAAGATGACAAACGTGCCGTTGCTGGGGATGCCGCTGATCGTCACGAACAAGAATGCCGGTCCAGGCTGGAACAGATTCGGGTAAGGCGGTGGCTGTGCGGTATGGATGATGATCGTTCCGTCACTTTGCACCGTGAACGTGTTGTTCAACTGCATGCTCCGTTGGCCCTGGTTCATGGCGTGCGTCGTGAAACCCTGGCGAATCAACCACACCGTCGTATTTCCTGCCGCATCGTCGGGATCGCCCGTGTAACACGAAGGAGGAAGCGTGATGTCGAATGGCTGACCACCATAGGACAAGGTCGTCGGAACGTTTTGCGGCACAGGACGCGTTGTGGCAGAAAAGTAGGGGGGATAAAAGTACTCGGCAATATAGGTGGTGGGGAACACGGTAGTCAAATTAACGTCCGCATTCGGGTTGGAGCCAGCGATCATGACGGAACCGTCGGGAAGCAATACAGCCGACGAGTGGTACATACGAGGAACACTCGAAGAACCCAAACCAGCACTTGACCAGCGGCTACCCGCAGGCGCGTTCGGGTTATAGATCATAGGCTGGGTAATGGGGCCCGAAGCAAGCGACAAGCCGTACGGCATTTGGGACCCTGGGGTCGTAGAGGTCTGCTTAGCATAACCAGCGGTACCGTTCGTAGCGCCGTTAAGGAGGAGCATCGTGCCATCAGGAAGGGCGACGAACTGCCCCATGGTGCGCCCAATCGGGAGGTCGTCATCTTGAATGTAGTTGGGTGATGACCCGTCGGCAGGTTCGGGAGTGATCCGTTGGCAGTCGGTAGAAGCAGGAACGGTCCAAGTGTCGATATGCGGATAACCATAATCGCCCCAGGCATCATCAGTATCAAAGAACTGGCCACCACAGAAAAGGATTGTTGGATTATAGCCATTAAAGGGCGTCAAGGGTAACATTGCAGTCGCTCCTGACGCAGGATATACTCGGACGATCCGATTTGGCATGTCAGGGAGCGGATACTCGGTGTTTGTATCGTAGTCCCACAGAACTGTTAACAGTCAGTCGGACGAAATCACGGGGGAGTCGGACCGGATTAACGTAACTGGTCGAGTAATTGGCCTGGACGAACATCTTTCCTGATGGCATGAGAAAGGTCAGGGGAAACGAATTGAGACCGCTGGTCTGCGTCAAGAACGCAAAAAGTTCGGGGGCCGTCCCTGACGGGGGATAAGTTTCGTAGGTCGGTTCTGCCTGGCCATTTTCGTAAGTTGGGTCGACGTTGGGCAGCCGGCGGTTGATGTAACCGCCTGAGGTGAAGCCACCGATCAATATGACTGTTCCGTTGGCCAAGGCTTCTGCGCCGGGATACCAGCGCTGCTTGAGCATTTGGAGACCATTTGGTCGATCATACCAAGAACAAGGAGGTTGATTAGGGTCACCGTCACATGGTGAGATGATACGAATCGCTCGTGTGCCATCGTAAATTTGGTATGCTGGGTCGTACGCCGGTGTTGCACCAGGATCACCGCGATCGCCATTGGGTCCGACGGCCCCGTTCCCGCCAAAGACGGCAAAAGATGCATTGGGAAGGTGCATGCCAGCCGCACAGAAGGCGTTTGTCTGTACATCCATCGGCGTTGCGGTGCGCGCGGCGATGTCCCTGTTCCAAATTTAGACAGGACGGATAGAGGGAAGGAGGGGTCATGGACCACGCACCACACTGCGGCGTAAACTGAATGGCCATTGATCTGGGTGGGATTCGCTTCCGCCTTGTCGATGATGTAGACCTTATCGGGGCCACCGACAAACATCTGGGCAACGATCAGCGGCAGATATAACAGTAGTATGTTTGGGACGCACCATCATGGCGCTGGCAATGGTTTGGCCGACCTGGACGAAGGTGCCAGCTTGCTGAGCCGATACGACGGGGACGACTAGGCCAAGAGCGAGCCATGAAGGAAGGAAGAACATGAGGGCGTGTCAGGGAAACGGGGAGAGAAAGAAGCGGTCTCTGTAGGGCAGAGGGGGAATCTTAAAGGAGGAGAGAGGAATGGGGAGAAACGAAGAGGAAGCCAGAAGAGGAAGCCAGAAGAGGGACAACCACGGGGGATCGGCAAGAGAAGAAAAAGAGAAGGGAAGATATGTAGAGAAAGTCGGGGGAGAAAAGAGAGAGAAAGGGAGGGGACAAGGTACGCACCCCTCGTTGGACTGTTGCCTTGGGAGAAAAAGGAACGGAGTCTGAGGGCGTCGTTGGGATGAGTGACATGATGGCGCAGAGCGCCAGGGCGTGCTTTTGGGGGGGTTCCAATCGCGTGGTGCTGTATAGAGCGACCGAGGACCGGTGCATTGGAAACCGGAATAGGAAAGCTGAGATGTTTTAGTCGCGGTGCTGTGCTCGTTCTGCTGGAATTGTCCGGGCTGTGAGCTGTAGGGCGTGGGTGTTGGGGTTGCCTTAACCCGCGTGTTTTTGCTGAAATTGAATGTCACGGCATCTCACGGCACCGGACCGTAGATCGTCGGCGATCATCTCTTTCTCACAGTCTATTTCCCTTTTATGGTCGAACTCACATGATCTCTTTCCTCCTCTTTTGGGTATCTTCCGAACTCACCCCAAAACTGTACTCTTGAGCCTTGACCAGGACTTACGGACCTGGGGCGCAATGACCATACGTCTTTCACCCCAAACGTTCTTTGTGTTTGACAAGGGACGACCATTGGCACCGTTACCAACGACAAGCCTGCCAAGCCCCACCCATGTCCTCATCTGTGAGACATGCAGTATTTCCAACTCATTCAGGGCCACCACTCGTGCTAGCTGTCAACTCGAACAACAAGCAAGCAAGCAGGAAAATCGCTTCTATTCATTCGTATCAAGTACAGTAACTTACGGGATCCCACGCTTGCCCCCCAGCCGATTACGCCCATCTAACCGACTACGCCCAAGTCAGCTCAGCTTCCATGTATTATGTAGACCTATCGTATCGTCCACCCCGTCCACGTGGCCACTGGTGGTGACAGGGCCTGACGAACCTTGATCATGCACGCTCGTGATGGTGCTGCCCATCACGTTCCCACCACCATTGCTTATGCCGCTCGCGCCTGCTCCGTGCCCATTCACACCATTGACCACCGCCGCCTTGGCCTTCATGTTGTCCGACCGGGTACTCTCCAGGTGATCCAGGTACACGCCATCGACGCCACCAGTGACATATTCGCCCGAAAAGACGGAACATTCAAACTGTTCGATCACTGGATTCAGCTGTCGAACGCTCGCGACCAGGTCCGGAAGCGTCTGGAAGATGACCAGGTCCGCACCGATCGCTTCCGCTACCTCATCAGTCGTCCGTCCGTGCGCGACGAGCTCCGCTCGCGACGGCATGTCGATGCCGTACACGTTTGGGTACCGGATTGGCGGGGCACACGAGGCCACGATCACCTTTTTCGCACCGACGTCTTTTGCCATCTGGATGATCTCTCGGGACGTAGTCCCCCGGACAATCGAGTCTTTCGATGAAAGAAAAGTCATCCATCGGTCGCAGGGGAGGATGTTTGTGATCGTAGAGACCTCACCATCGACAATCAGAACGTTTTTACCCACAAATTCGAGCGCCATCGCGTTCAGCTTTTTTCGCACATTTTTTTTCCTGCAAAATGTTCGGCGTGAAACTTAGGCTCAGTTCGAGGCAAGAAGTGATCGTGCGAAACGCACCGCATCTGTTGTTCCGGCATGATAAACGTGCGCCCTACGTACCGATTCTTGACGAATCCTTCGCGATAAGGTAATCCAAGTGCCTGCGCGAGGTTCAACGCAGCAACACGAGATGTGTCTGGTACCGGAATCACGACGTCAATCGTGATCTGCTTTTCTGTGAGCACATGCTGCACCTCCCGTGCCAGCGCATTGCCCATTGCCATCCGACTGCGGTACACGCTGATTCCATCGATGACCGAGTCTGGCCTGGCAAAGTAGACAAATTCAAAGATGTCTGGGGCAAAGGTCGCGGCGGGGGCGACCTGCCGCCGCGACACGCCAGCGCGTGTCATTATGACCGCCTCACCTCAAGGCGTAAACATGTCAATATTAGCCCATGGATCAGACCCGTACGGGAAACAAGGTTTAGGCGTACCTGGCCGCACATCCTCCCAATCCACGAAACCTGCAACATCCGCCACCGCACTCTCACTGGCACATATCCAATCCTTGACGTGACCTGGCGCTGCGCGGCAAGCAACTCCGAGCGGTCGAATCCCGTTCGGGTCGCGAAACGCGATAATTCCAAAGCCTGCCAGCATAGCGACGCATGCGTACGCTCCGCGGGCCTGGTTCATGAGCCTCCGCACAGCTACGAATATGTCTTCCTCGTTTATGCGGAATTTTCCCGTGTCATTCAGATTGTCCGCAAGGATATTGAGGAGCAGCTCTGAATCTGACGAAGTGTTGATGTGCCGGTGTGCCACAGCGTCCATGAATTGCAAGAGTTCAGTTGTGTTAATCAGGTTTCCATTCTAGGATTGATATCGGTCAACGTGAGTGGGTATCGGGGATTGGAAAAAATGCCAAAAAGCTCACATGAGCAAATGTTATGCCATACGGGGAATTGACGTAGAACGGTTGAGCCTCCGCATGGTGCGAGCTACCAGCGGTTGGATAACGGACTGAAACGGTGACATCACATGAGCGATTTGGACACGAAACCAGTGAGGTGGCATGGGTGTATGCGCAAACGCAAAATGAAGCGAAACCCCCACAGAACGCTACCCTACGTAGTGTAAACGCCACTCTCATTTGACCAATTCAACCAGGAAGGAAAATAACCAGAAGTAGTCGTAGAATGAGTGTGCTCACCGTGGCCGATACCCATACCACCGATCAGCCGTGCTATCGCCTCCTGCGTGAACACGTCGCGGACCATGCCATTGGCCTTGCACTGATATAGCCTGCCTCTGGGCCCGCCTGTAATGATCCCGCACGCATCCTGCCCTCGGTGCTGCAGCAGTGACAGACCCTCGCATATCTCTGGCGCCGCGTTGAGCGCAGGGTCGTGCAGCAGAAGTCCGAGAATTCCACACACTATAAGAAGAAACGAGAGGGAGGAGAAAGAAATCCGATAAGATTATCAGTGCGAAATGAGCCATGAGGTCCTCACTAGTGTTTCGTTCAGAAGAATTTGGATCGAAGAAAAGGGAGGATATATGAGGGGAAGGGGAGGAAGATGTCGATCTTTGTGGATTGGGATTGGAGAGACTGTTTTATCAGGAACGGGTCGTACCGAATTACGCTGTGGAGACTTCTCCAAGACCGCCTGGCTAACCAATTAGCAATGAGCTTTTGCGTTTTGGATTGGTAGTTAGCGGGATGAAGTGAGATAGAGTAGTGACAGCATTTAACATATCCACACTCTCACTAGTACTCACTCAAAACTCAATCAGAAAATAACTTAAGCTCAGCGCAATCACGTGTACAATGGAATTGATCACATGATACCTTCGCGTCGCGTCGCAATCCCGATCATCATCTATAAGAAAGACATAGGCATGGATATGTTCGCATTCCATCCACTGACACTCTCAACCACACAACTTCAAATTGCGGGGCTGAAAACAGACGCGCTTCAATTCCAACCCCATGCTCCTCCCCTACTCTTCATTAATCATCTCTGCACTCTTCTCCCTCTCGGCGCCGCGCTGCCTCGCCAACGAGCACGCGCACGAGCCAGCGTGGAACGGCTATACACCACCTGGTACAGAAACGCCCACGCATTTCACGCCCTACTTCGTCCCCGACGGCGCTGTCAGCTACGACTCTCAGTCCCCGTTTGTGCATTACAAGGGCAAATGGATGGACTCGTACTCGCCGCGCTTCGTCGGCGGTTCGTCCCGAAAGACAAACGAGCGGGGCGCGTCCTTCTCACTCCACTTTACCGGCACGGGCATCGAGTGGTTCGGCAGCACGGGCCCGAGATACGGCGTGGCGGAGGTTCACCTCGACGGACGGCTCGCGCAGCGCGTCGACGTGCGGGCGGCTCACAAGCACTTTCAGCAACGCCTCTACTGGCAGTTCGGCCTCACGAATGAGAAGCACTCACTGACGGTCATGCACGTCGCTCCGGAGGGGGACCACGATAGGTACACGGTGATCGATGTCGACGCACTTGTCGTTTACAAGGGCTTGGGACCGCCAAAGCACGGCGCGAGGCCACAGCCATATGCCCATGAGCTCGTAGCAGCGGGCCCTGCACAGGCAGCTCAGGCCGCACCCGCACCCCTCCCAGGCTGGGAGCTCGTGCAGAAGGGCACCACTGGAGTTGCTGCGATGCAGCTCGCGATCGTATCCCGGACGCACGCGATCGTCATCGATAAGGTAGAACACAATCCGTTGACGGTCAACCACCATCCCGCGTGGGCCGCACTGTACAACTTCGAGACGCACACCCTCACTGCGCTGGACATGAAGAGCAACTCGTTCTGCGCAGGAGGCGCGTTCGTCAGCAACGGCACCCTCGTCAACTCCGGTGGGAACGGCATCTACGGAGACAACGCTGGCACTGCGTACTTTGGCCAGACCGACGGTCCGCAGGCGGTGCGACTACTTGAGCCCTGCGAAGCTGCCAACGCGGCAGGGTGTGACATATACGAAGACCAGGAGCACGTTCGCCTCGCGAGCCCGCGCTGGTACAGCACCTCAGTGCGGATCCAGGATGGGAGCGTGATGATCATAGGGGGATCCAAGCGCGGCGGATGGATGAACAATGTGACGACCAACAACCCCACGATCGAGTACTTTCCCCCGAAGAACATCCACGGCGCGAACGGCACTCCCCTGTACCTCCAGTTCTTCGTCGACACGCTCAACTCGAACCTCTTTCCGATCGCGTTCTTACTTCCTGATGGGCGCCTCTTCCTCTCTGCAAACCGTGACGCGACGATCTACGACTGGAAAAAGAACACGGAGGAGCGACTCCCGCGGATCCCCAATGGCGTCCGCGTCACGTACCCGATGACCGGCACGGGCGTGCTGCTCCCGCTCACACCGGAGAACGACTACGCGCCAGAGGTGCTCATCTGCGGAGGATCGACGCTGGACGACACAAAGGAGCCACACGAGTTCTCCGCCAAGGATCCTGCGTCCGATCAGTGCGCGCGGCTGCTGATCACTCCCGAGGGCATCAAGAGTGGCTGGCAAGTCGAACACATGCCGCAACCGCGCATGATGCCCAATGCCGTGCTGCTCCCGACGGGTGCCGTGGTTATCGTCAACGGCGCAGGGAGTGGCATCTCGGGCTACTCAAACGTGCGCGATCAGGTCGGCATGTCAAATGCGGACAACCCAGTCCGCGCAGCCGTGCTCTACGAACCCGCTGCGCCCGCTGGGAGGCGGATTTCACAGGGCCTACCGGAGAGCATGATCCCGCGGATGTACCACTCGACGGCGACGGCGACACCGAACGGGGACATCATGATCGCGGGAAGTAACCCGAATCTCGACAGGAGCGAGGTCGCATATGGCACTGAGTACCGTGTCGAGTGGCTGCGTCCGCCTTATATGAGAGGACAGCGACCTGAGATTAATGACGCACCTCGAATGATAAACTTCGGGGAGCGGGTGAAAGTGCGCGTAAAGATTCCTGAAATTCTCCGTGGTAAACCGGTAAACGGCGAGTTTTCTATGTTCTCCCTTCGCTGGCATGGGCTGACGCATCACTCCAGTTCATGTAATGGACTTTGGGTTCGTAACACACGCGGTACAGGCCAACTCACGCCTTGTATATCTTGTGGCGAAACTCGAAGAAGACGGACATACGCTCAGTATTACTGGGCCACCAGATGGGGGCAAGTATCCACCTGGCCCAGGTTGGTTGTTCGTCGTTGTAGGTGACGTGCCGAGCACTGGAGTGAAGATCATGGTGGGCAACGGGGACGGACCACCAGTCGACCATGGCGCCATCGAAAGGTGAGAACGAGTTTCTCTTCGCAAATGACGCGCGTTGATTCCGGCGCCGTGATGTCCAGCCTCCTTAAGAACACAAAGGTGTACAAAGGTGGTTATAGTGAACACAAGACAAAGAATCACGCATGAGCGGCGAGACAACCGTTTGTAAAGGAGGACGACCGCGTCGCCACGCATCGCAGGTCGACGCACCCCAAACTAAGCTTGTTGCATTATTCATTCTAAGATTATATGTTCAGTATTGCAATGAGGGCAGAGTGTTTCAAATGGGATCAAGGGAAATTGAAAGTAGTACACGTGTCTGAGTGATACTCGGGAATACATCGACCACAAAGCCTACAGGGCTCTCTGCTTCATGCGGGTAGCAACCGTGCGCAAGCCTGCGTACACTTTTCCGGGTGGAGAGCCCAGAATCAAGGAGACGATTGCATCGCGAGCAATTTTGATATTTTGGAAAGAACCGAGAATATGTATTTTCCTGCGCGGGATGGATTAGCATGCCGTGGGCGAAGAAATACATCGACCCACGTATCAGCAAGAATGATGCGAGTGCGGCTGGCGTTTTCTATGGTGAACTTGGTCTTGCCATCTTGACCGGCAATACGACCTTGAGAAACTTGTCTCAACCATACCGATGCCCACAAAGTAAGTGAGGGTACGTACCAATGGCCCTGGAAAGGTGATCCCCATGAAGAGTCTTCACATCCTTGATCTCGAACGAATCGAGATATAGGTCGTCTAATCGGAGAAGAGCGATAGCATCCTGCGAGGCCTGTCAATCAAAGCTGAGGTGTCGTGTGGAACCGTCACCCACATTAACATCGAACCCAAGAGCGTATGCCTTGACGAAATCGGCCCCCTTTTGGAGCGAGCCGAGCTCCTTTGTGTGTTTTGCCGTCTATTCGCGTAAATGGGCAGGAGGTCTCGATAATGAAAATCAGGTGGACACACTCGTATCTCCACACACTTCCTTTGCACATTCATTCTAACTTGAAGGCCAAGAATTTCTGTCAAGGGCCCAAAAATATTTATCCAGTCTTTTTTCAGAGGTGACATGCGATGAGGTGGAATCGCCACTCGTCGCGTCTCTGATTTCAACATCTGTCCCGCGGAGGCAGGTGCGGGTCCAAAGGATGGGGCCTCTAGTGGAGGTGCGACATCTGGGCCGTCCACATTGATCAAAATCTCTTCGTCTGGGGCGTGTCCTGTCGGTTTGTCAGAAGATTCAGATCCGGGAGGCACGTTATTCATTTCATGATCCCGGTCGACATTGCCACCTGCGACGCGGGGTGCTTTCTTTTTCGATAAGGTCCGGCGATTCTTACGGGGCGATCTAGACGTGCTGGGAACTGATTGAACGACAACCATGGGAGTGCTGAGGACGAATTGTAGGGAAGTAGGGACAAGAAAAAAAAAAGGGACAGTAAGCGCTCGGCAACATCCGAAATGGCGTCAGGGAAGCGGAGCAGCGGAGTGGTGAACACATCGTTGTAATCTTTTCCTTGATTTCACTTATCGGTGCATGCGTTCAGTGCATTTACTAGATATCTGCGCAATTAAATGGCTGCTGGCCCTCCTGGATCTACGAAAAATCTAAACGATAGCCGTGTAGAAGGCAGGTGTCCCAAAAATCTGTCTTTCTTGACATTCCTTACTCTGCTACAGCGCTACAGGCATTTGTCAGCTCGCTTGCACCTGGCGAGAATCCTAACACGAAAACCCCATCGAAAGAGGATGTCACAAAGCTATCCGACAAGTTAAAAGAACTACTTGGCGATGTAGACGCGTCTCAAGCTCAAGGGACTACTCAGCGCAACGGGCAGGGTGAGGTATGTATTTATACTGGTGTGGAATGACATCGATCCCAGCGTGGTGTAGCTCTTGAACGAAGAAGGTCTTCCAATTATCGAGATTACAGAGCAGATGGATGGAGTCCACGAATCAGCGCCTGGTGCGAGCTCGGGACCTCGATTGATTGGGGATGCGGAGGACGCGGGCTTCGTGCCCATGTATCGATTGCCACCTGCTGAGAGGTCACGCAACCGTGCGCAGATGCACCGTATTCTTGACATACTCGAGGAGGAAGAGCGGATTGAGGAGGAGCGCAACCAGGCGCGTGACAGGGAGCAGCGCCAGGAGGAACTCGAGCGGCGTCGGGCGAATGCCAAAGCAGAGCTCGATCAGCTCAAGACGGCGAAGGAGATGCAAAAGAAGATGGGGAAGGCTCTTCTGAAGAATATGGCCAATGTCAGAGAACAGGAAGAGAAGGAGAAAGCTCGCCAAGAGAGGGAGGACCTGGAAAAGGACGAGGCACGTAGATCACGCAAGCCAAGGAAAAGCGTGTCGTGGGCGGAGCTTCCGAAGCAAGATAAGTCATCTACATGCCCTGGTGGGGACGGGGACGACGCTTGGGCAAGAGACGGGTCCCGACCGTCAGGCAAGCTACCGATGCGGCCTAATGTTGTGGAGCGGTTCCCCATACGCTCTGGTGCCTCCTCACCTCCACCTCCCGTTCCGACGGGGGATTCCGATGACGAATCGGACCCTCCCTCACCAGACTCATCTGACTCTGACCCAGGCGAGGGAATTAACTCGGATGAGCTCGTTGACAGCCAGGGATCAGAGGACGATTTTGACATCGACGCCATGCAACATCAGCGTGAGATCGCTCTCGCATACTTCGATAAGCGCAACGCCATTGGTACCGATACCGCTCGTGCCATGTCTGCGCACTCCCATGATAGAGGTGGTGAAGATGAGTGGGAACAGGAGGCAAGCCTCTTTTCGTTGCCCCACCTGGTTTGACATGGGACTAATGGAGGTGCCTGAGCAGGACGTCCCCCTCGAGGCCACGCTGGCAGGGCCTCGGCCGAAGCCTTCACAATCAAAGTTCAGGTCCGAGCGGCTTGCAAAAGCGTACGGCACACGGCTGCCTTCTTCGACGCTGTCTACCTCTCTCGGGACTTCTGTACTTCCCAACTCTGCCAGCGCGCTGCGTGGTGCCGTGCGCATGGGCCGACTAGAAGATAGCCGGTTGATTGGCAACAGTGACAGCGAGGGCGAGGGCGAAGATGATGTCGCACGTGCGCGCGAGTTCGTCGATGCGTTGCACCGCGGAGAGGTGACGAATGCAGGAGCCGCGGAGAACTCAGACGCCCTGATCGCCGCCCTGGAGTCCGCCTACGGCGCACCACCCAAGCAACCCGCACCCACCGCTCCCCCTACCGTCACCACGGTCCCAATACCTGCCTCCGCGCTAACTAAGTCCGCCCCTGTCTCTCAGAAAAATTCGAGATTCAAACTTGCGGGTTCCGCCCTGCCGCCGCCCCTCGCCGGGGACGAGGGGCCGCGAGAGGGCAAGGCGACGGCGCCGCGCCAGCCGCCGACGAACGTTACCATCGTGGAGCGCAAGGCCGCTCCCGTTCCCTCGTCTCAATCACCACCGGTGATCGTCGATTCGCCATCCTTCGCACCGCCAGGAGGCGCACCCATGATGGTTGTCGACTCACCGTCTTTCCGCCCGCCGCTTCCATCGTCACGACCAATGCGCCCACCTGCCGTGCTAGCCACTGTGCGGGAGTCGTCCGGCGCACAACAACTACAACAGCAGCAGCAGCAAGAGCAGGCACCCGAGGCGGGGAAAAGGATGTCACGATTCAAAGTGCAACGAGCAGAGTCTTGATAAGAAACAGGAGGCCACTTGAGCTTTTATGACCTATGGTTTCCCCAGCGCTCGCGGTTTCGAATATTATTGCACACTCATGACACCTCATGCCAGCAACTTTCCCACTCCACACGACATGATCTAACGAGCATCCCACGAAAGAAGTATCCCATTTTCTCACGTATAAATACTATGTATTTTATCGCTTGTCTGCGACTGCGTTGTATCTAACAGAACACCAACTCGAAGATCGACGAAAGTGTACTGACACCTAAACGGTGCGCGCATCATGATCTTATCTTAAATCTTATTGCGGGTCATCGTTGGCTTGGCATCCGGGGCTGAAATTGGGAACACAAGTGTTGGTGGCACATGGATGAATCGAAGACGTCCTGATTCCATGACAGGGCTGCGCCCATTGACTTGTAAAGGTTGTTGCGATGCGTCTCTCAGACCTCTGTTGCCAATTTCGGCAGTCAGACTCCTACAATCCAGGGTGAAGGCATGCTGTTATCGCAGTCCGGAATTGCCTCGGCGTATCCGCTCCGTTCTGCTTTACGAATCCTCTCCCACATCCTCGGTGCTCGCTTGATTCGGATCATTAAGAGTTATCATGCGGGCGACGCGTCCGAGGGACCCAAGTTTCAGCTGGTTGCTGTGTGGTGGCTCTGTGTTGACACGTCCGTCCTTCAAGCCCAAGTATCATATCTAAGAACCGCTTTGGTTGGGCCTCACCTTTATCATAATCATATGTTGTGGCCCCTTCCTATTCTCACCGGCGGCACCCACAGTCGGCCTACAGCAGTTCGCTGCCTTTAATATCCACGGATTCGACCCGTCTCGGGTACACCCAGAGACCTAGTCCACTAGTGTGGAAGGTGCGAGAAGTGTTGCGAGTCTGCGAATCCCATATAAGCACGGCGTTGTGCGTCTGTCCGTTTTCAGAAACCGGGTGCTACGTTTGCAGAAAAGAATCCCAATCAAACTTTGAATCAATCGAGCTCAGGCTTTCTCATCCAGGAACAGATAAGGCCCAAGGTGTCTCGTGTCCTAAAGCACCTATGATCAGGACTTTGTCATCCATAACGGGCAAAGAAGCTTCAGCCTGAATAATGTGATCTTCATCCAATTATTGTCCACTATACTTTCTAACGGTAAGTCATCAAAGCAGAAAAAAATTAAAAGAAAAGAACAAGAAACTTGAATTGATGCTGTGATTTCCCCATGCTACGGAACGGGAACGAAAGGGATTGGATAGGAGCACACTGGGTAACGAGAGCCTGAGAAAAAGTAAGCGTCTTGGTGTCCTGTTCATCGCTGTCCGAGCATCTCGCGCTTGAGCGCAATCTCATCGCGCAACATCGCGACCCGGCTCTCGAGCCGCGAGCTCAGGTCAACATCACTCCCAGAGAGGCCGACCGCCGAGTCGAGCAGCGACCCCGCCTCCTTGAGCACCTTGACCCAACGCGCGCGGGTCGTCTCGCTGAGCGCCAGCGCGCCTACGCGCACACGCAGCTCTTCGATCCCTCCTGCCTTTGCTGTCTTTCCTCCCCCCACCCCATACACACCTGTCACCTCCTTCTCGCGTTCTTCTCCGCCAGCACCCTCCTCACTGGAATTGGAACTATTAAGCGAGCTTTTCTCACTCGCGTTCGCGCGCTGCGATGCTTCGTCCTCGTGCTCGAGCCGCTGCGCCTCGCGTAGCTCGAGCACCGCAAGCTCGAAAAGCGCGACGCCGCCGATCCACGTACTACCGGAACTCGGGATCTTCGCGTGTCGTGTATGTGCGTCGCGCAGGAATGCGCGGGCCTCGGTGGGGTACCCGGCCGCCCGGTGGGTGATGCCAAGGAGGAGCGCGCGCAGCGCGAGCTCGTCGGGCGTGTCTAGCAGTGCGTATTTGGGTGCAGGCTCTTCCGGGGTGCCGTTGGTAGCGACTGGAGTGGATACAAATGGTGTTGAGAGCGTGACTGGTGGCGAGAGAGATAGTAACTTGGAGATATGTGCTTGTGCCACAGCGGGCGTAATGCGCCCGTGAGTGTTCCAGAAGATCGCCATTTCTGGACCTTTTGTGAGAAGAAAAGCGAAACAAATAGACAAGACATGCCTTCTGCAGGGCTGATGGAGATGGAGCGTACCCAGCCATCCTCAGAACCTGTAAGTTTGACGTGCTTCGCTTTCCAGAATGCCACTAAAGATGAACACAGAGTCAGTGCATTGCACAATCTCCTCTCGTAAGGAGAAGCGAAACACAAGCACGCACACTTCTTCTTAATAAAGACTTCAGTTGGTAGGTCCTTGTTCCCAATCTTACGCTTGTCGATCTGTGCCGGTGTCGCCTCGAGCAGCCTCTGCGCTTCTTCAAAATTCCCAAGTGACCAATGGCACCCTGCGGCAATAAAGTAGTACGTAGCATGGGACCAGGTATTGATTTCAGTCATATGCATGAACGTCTTTGCAGCATCCTCGTAGCGGCGCTGCGAAAGAAAGACCCATGCTAACTCAAAGACGAGAAGGGCGTCGGCCTGCACAAAGACATTCTTTCGGTCGGGTGCAAGACCAGCTTGGAGTACGGTAATAGCGGACTCAGGGTCGCCGGCCATGCGGTGGATCTTTGCCTGAATCGGACAAGATTAGCCTCGGAGACATGATATATGCAGCAATGCAAGGCAGGCCTTACTCGATTCAAGATCCAGAGAGTCCCTGTGGGGTATTTTGCTTCAAGTCTGCATGTTGGATGTGTTGAGCAAGAACTGTAGCATATAAGGGCGTACATGTACGCACTTGTCGACAATCGCCCTGTATTGCTTGAGGATGTACTTCTCATCGGCTTGATAGCCGGACATCAGCAGGACAATACCATAGTAAGTCATCAACGTTAGGCCCGCGAAGACTGAGTGTACGTCTCTCCCATTGGCTGAAACTGCGAGCGCACGAAGGGCGAGTTTTCGGTCGTGATTAAACCCAAAGAAGCCCACAACACTCCTAAGCACAGCAGCATTCTAAATACCATGTCACAAGAGTAATGGTCGTACTTACTTGACCTTTGCTGGAAGTAACGAGAGAACAAGATTGAAAAGACCGTAGCCTGCCATCGTTGTCCAGGTGGGGATGTGAGAATCAATGATAGGGACGAACCAAATGCGGTGCCAGAGACAACCAGGTCCTCAAGTGGACCATCCTCCACTGGTTGCGAGATGCTAATGGGCGTTGATGCACCGCTGGGTGTAGCAGAGCGTGATAACCCTAAGCGACTAAAGAAACCCATTGATTTCGAGGACATCGCAGAGACGGTGCTCGTCGGCGTCAACGGAGTGTGAGGCACCTGCAGTGCGGCAATGTTGACAAGAGAACCTTGGCGCGATGATGGGTTGGAAGCCGACGGGGTATCGTAGGTGTCAAGGCCATTCGGAAAGACGATCTTGTAGAGCCTATAGAGGGGTGCTTAGTAACTGAGATGGCGGGTGATCTGAAGAACCGACTTTGCGTAACGAGAGTGTGCGCTTGTGAATTGCGTGCCAGCGTGAGTCTTAATGGGGGAATTATATAACGGGAGCTGCGCACTTATTCAAGGCGTATCTATAGGAAAGGAAAACAGCGTTGGCATGTGGGTCACGATCCAACCGTGGCAGAACTCACAAACACTGCAGATAACCATAGTAGGATTCACTGTCATGATGATTGGGTAAGCATACCAACGAGTGAGGAGATAGCGACAGAACGGAGAGCACGTACCTCAAAGCATAGGTCAGTCCGAGGAGGATGACACAGTCTGAATAGATGAGTTCCCACTCTGTTGCGGCGGGAAAACGGCTGGTCTGCTTGAGGTTCTTCGAGTTCTTGAGCTGCTTCTTCGCGGCAGCTTCTGCATGTTCTAGAATGGTTGATGCCTCAGCAATGAGACCGGTCTGGCAACGAGGGGAGATAAGCCACGGATTAATCTCTCAATGGTGGTGTAACAGAGGTGAGGGCGTACCTCCATGCTCAAGGCGGCCTGAAGGAAGGCGACTGCGCCGGAACCGAGGAGATGCAGGGGAGAATCACTGGTCTTGAAGAGTTCTTCAGCATGCTCTAAATCATTTGAGAAGATAAGGTCGAAACCAGCAGTGGCGGACTTGAGGTGGGAGATTGTTTCATCTGTTGGGGGGAGAATTGCCATTGAAGACGAAGAGGAAAGTAAAAAGTGGGGATAGGGTAGTGGGCCTGTGTTGAAGGGTTAGGAAATTAAAGTCGTGTGAACGAAGATAGATATAAGTCGGGATGGAGTGTGTGTGTCTCGTGTGGGTTCTCGTTGTGTCTGTTGATTGTGGACTTGTGTCCGCTGCCCCGTCACGGTCATTCGATTCGTTCTCGTTCGGACTCGGACCACATTCCGAAGAAATTCGGAACTCGAGAAATCGCGTGACTTGTGGTGACACGTGATTCAGTTTCTTCTCGCACACTCGCCGCGAAAGACTCGCTTCACCCAACGCTTGTCGTGCATCCCTTAAAGGATGTTCCACAGATTTTTACGTCCCCTACAACCTCCCTCAAGAAGGGCCTACTCTCTCTTCTCAAAGCCGCCTGGTGGTCGCTTCTTCAACTCGTCCAAACCACCCAAAGTCGTCCCTCCCGCCAGCGCAAAGTCGGCCACTCGCGTTGAGACAGGCACAGCCAGTGGTGATGCTCAACAACAACAGCAACAACAACAACAACGACAAGGGTCTGCGCCCTTACCTGATGACCCCTCAACATCCCCGTCTGGCTCGCCCTCCCAACTGTCCACCCCGCCGCAGCCCGTCCCGTCGCTCTCATCCGCCCCAACAGCGCTGGCGTCTCATCCACCGCTGAGCGCTCCCGACCTGCGCCTCCACCAATTCTTCTCGCAGCATCGCCCGCTTGTGCTCTCCCAGCCCTCAACTGCACTCTTCGACACCTCACCCACGCTCGCTCTCGGTCCCCCACCGCCTCGTACTCCCACGGCCACAGCCACAGGGTCCCAGGCGATGACGCTCGAGGATCCGCCCGAGACCACGCCAGAGGCGGATGCGGATACTGCGCGGCTCCTCGCGCGCACGCTGGCCATGAACGCTGTTAGCAGTGCGGTCAGCTGGGAAGCCACTTTGCGTCGGCTGGGGCTTAACCCGATCGAGGACGCCACGCTTGGGGCACCCTCCATCGAGCTGGACAGTACCAGGCGCAAGCGGAGAAGGAAGATGAAGAAGCACAAGTGCGTAAACTTCGACCTCTCTTTTTTTTTTTTTTCCATCATCCTGATCATTGCATCTATCTTAGGCTGAAGAAGCGACGGAGGGTGCGTCATTTTGTTGTCTCTTTGCCATGATCGTCCTTTCCAATTCTCGTTCTTTTTCATAGCTCCAACGTGCACAACGTCTGAAGTTGGGTCGATGAAACACGTACGAGGTGTATAGTTCGTTGGGACGGTCTTCGCTCTAAAGCCTGTGCTATCCCTTCCTCTGTTTACACTACCCACACCACGTCATGTTTACATTTTAGGTCTAGTCACCCATTTTCTATCACAAACAACAAATTTTCTCCTTTGCTTTCCCCTTCAATCTGCCGTCGCAGCAGAGTGGGACATTATCGATGGTAACGATATCCGATTAGGGTCAAACGCATTGCGGAAGTTTTTCTGACACCGAAATTGTGCCGCGCGCGCTGCATCCACGAACTCCGTGCGGCGTGAGAAGGCAGGTGATCGTACAGAATCATGATCACTGTGTGCTGCCACCCTCAGCCATCAGGATCGCAGCCAAGGTCAGCTTTCATGTTTCCTTCATTTGCAACATGTCCTGGTCATTTGCCAATTAAGGCTAATTTGGCCGTGTTGACGGTTAGCGGACTCTTGCGACTTAAACCTTACCCGTACAGCTAAGGAAAGCACCGTCAAAGAAACGGCACTCGCTCGATGAGTGATCGAATCGCACGGTGCAATTAATGATCTCAAATGCAAAGGGTTCATCAGGTACGTAAATAGTAAGCCTGAAAGTTCCTGAACCGTGCAACCCAGATATAGTACCGCAAAACAAAGGAGGTTGAGTCGTAATTTAAACAACCTAGCGGTGCTGTCACATTGGCAACTGACAATGGGCATCTCTCAGGAACTGGGAAAAAATGGGCTGTGCTTCTCGGGTGGCGTTAGCTTTACTTTCACATGTTTTTTTTCCCTTTCCATCGACGGGATCAACGGAGAGGTGTAAGGGTCTATTCGATCCTGGGTGGTATTATTGGCCTCTAGGGCCGCGAGTACAGGAACGTTATGCAGTAGTTAAAGTGAAAAATACGTACATCGTCTGAACGAAGAGGGAGAGGCCTGAGGCACTCTATTGGCGGGCGAGTAGGCTCTTTTTTGACGACCTTGAGGGTCCCCTCATTCCTTCGAGGGCGGGAACCAAGGATGCTCGTCCAGGCATCCTTGACACTGCGTCACCGAAACCGTGAGGACTGCGTCCCCACATTTCCGGCAACGGTATGGGCCGTCGCCATCTGAGGCTTGTTCGCAAATGGCTTTCGCGCCGGGGTGCAGGAACCCCTGGGCAGGCTTGCTGCCCGGTCCCTACAGTTGGCCAAGTGATGGCTCTCAGAAATGATCCTATTTGACTGGGAGGAGAGGGGGATATTACCTGTTCGCTACTGCGCGAGTTTTGGGTGTTGGATGTTTCGCCGCTCGACGGATCGTGTTGGGTCATCGTGTTTGCGGCAAAGAAATGTGAGTGGTAAAGGATGAGAGGGGGGAAAGGAGAGAGGGGACCATGTTTTATTGGAGGTGTGATCACTCCAGTCATGAAGAATCGTTTTCTGTTTAGAGTAGAATTACGAGAGGGGGCCTCTCGGAACTGCGCATTGGGAGAAATTGCGGTACCACCCGCAGGATGTAAACAAACGCTGGACGTCTCTGGTACAAACAGATGAGGCTAGTGGCATCCCAGATCGCCCCGACTAATGATGGTCACCTTACTATTCAGCTGCACATAGGCGTTTGTATCGGGCTTATCTGTTGAATTATCCAAGAGGAGGGTGGGGGAGTCGAAGGGGAGGCAACCAAAATGCACTCAACGCAGCATAAAGACATGACCGACTCCCACCTGGCGGGAGAGTGATCCACAATGTGCTAGATAACCGAGGGGCCAATGTAACATTGACAGGCGGAGACAGAAACGAGTTGCGGATATTGTTGCGGCGAGAAATCTAAGCGCCGTGGGAATGGAGAGGAAAGTTTGCAAGCAGGGTTCAAGGCCTAGAAACCCCCCACACAAGCCGAAGGGACATTTATACTCTTTGGTGAGCGCCAGGGCATAGAAATTGCGCCAGATATTATTTACGTATAGAGAACAAGAGCCCAGATATCCTCAAACAACAGGAGTACAACAGGCCATTTGTCGCCTTTGACCGTGACACTGCAATTTGACAAAGAAGAAAGGACAAAGGACAGTGGTGCCACTTCACGTGACACGCTAAACGGTGGCTAGGCCTGTAGTATTAGGATTACGTCATCGACTTTCTTCCTTCCTCGGCTCACAGCTCAGCTCTGCAACTGCAACTCGCAGTTTACGACCCGTTCGAAAAATACGTAAATTAGCCCATGACGACCGTGGCCTCCCGATTCCCCACTCTGACATCGTCGTCCGTGACACCCAACTCTCCCGCCTCGGCGGCTTGAGTGCATACAGCTGCACACCATGGTGAAGGACGCCCTTCTCAGCCACCAGAACCTCCTCGGACCCATCATGGTCCTGCGCGTGCTCTCCGGTGAGACAACACAAGGCGGCGTTCACCACGGCAGCATGGGTGTGCAGGCCGTGCGCAGCGTCAAGTCCGGAGGCGGTTGGGTGGGCCCAGGGCTGTCAAGGTCGGCCTTTGCAACACGAAACGTACAAGTTCCTCGGTACGCTCTCCGAGTTCGTCTGCCCCACCTACGCGTGTTCTTCGGCTTCCTCCTCCCGCCTACGTCTGCAAATTTGCAAGCCCCAGCGGGCGTGTCCAGTGTCGTGTCCATCGGCCTCCCCCCGAGGCATTCGATTTCTTCTCCCAAATAGAGGTCAATCTGGACGCTTATCCCAAGATATATGCGATGCATATTTACTTTATCACCAACGCGAGGGGGTGTTTGAGCGCAAGAGCGGGCGAGGCAACCCCTCTCCAGGTTTCATTTTTTTTTTTTT
>QFFA01002989.1:0-24028 GCA_003316565.1 Russula foetens | reverse complement strand
GCTCGTACCAACATGTTCAAGGCGCACAAACGAGCAGTCATGGTGTTTGATAAGCATGGCGTCTATTTCAAACTCGGTCCCGGATTCCCGTGGCAATTCTCGTGCACGCTACGAATCTCGTGCACAAAATTAGACTGGCAGCTTTCCTCGATAGCTCAGGTCTGTGGTTCGTCGTCGCTTCCCTTCTCTACGTTGGAACGCCTCGACATCCGCGAGGATTCCTTCCCGCCGCATCGGCAAGACGACGACGTCGAGGACACACAATGGCTCGAACTTTTACGCCCGTTTACGGCTTTGAAGGATCTGCACCTGGTCAAGGATCTCGCACGACTCGTCGCTCCCGCCTTGCAAGAGCTTGCCACCGGGGGAAATGTAACAGAGGTGTTACCCACGCTGCAAAATCTTGTCATGGACAGGATTCAACCATCGAGTCGTATACAGGAGGCCATTCTGCAGTTCGTCTCTGCACGACAGCTGTCCGCTCACCCCGTAGCTGTCCACAGCTAGGAAAGATGGGCGGATGGGCGGGTAGTCAAAGATTGTTGCGCGCTTTCCTATTTCTTTCCCACTAATACCCCTCGGTGCTCTCAATTTACCACTTCCCATTCTCCTTACATCTTGGTTTGACTCTCGAGACCCATGTTTCACCACGTTTCCTATCACCAACAAGATGTTTTCTTTCTTCAGTGATATTATATCCCGTGGTAGGGCCATGCGTTTATGTTTCTACCACAGGGGTCGCTGTATTCACCCAATGAAACCGATGCAGGTCTCCTGCGGCACTTGTGGACCCTGGCATCTGGTGATTTACAGCGGCCAAGTGTGACTGATGACATTTCAGTTGGCCAAGCTGAGGGTGCTATACCTTCGGTGAGTCTCCCTGGGTTGCAACATCTGGTTCAGTTGGACCGAGGTGCAAGATGCTGTGTTGACGATGACAGGAAACCTGAAAGAGGACAGGTATAACTTATAAGTGACCAAGGAGGGCGCAGCACATGGGGGGTCCTCCTGTGAGAAATCATGGTCGGGATCAAATAGCACACGTACCGGCAGGAAGAAGGGTGAACCGGGAAGGACTGAGTGCATACAGGGAGCAAGCACTCAGTAGCCGTCCTTGAGGTGAAATCCAGAAATTAGACTGATGATCGAATATTGCCCACAACCCAAACCCTCCTGGGCGGTCTGGGCCTGATTTGCATCTTCCGGAGTGACTGTGGTGACAGCACTTGTAGACGAAAAACAATACGAACACAGGTGTGCCCATCAGCACGCCCCGTGCCGCTGAAATGAATGGGAAGAAGGGGAAGGGTTTCAGGGTATACACGCGTGTAGGGGCCAGTGGGGCATGTGCGATGGGCCGTGGGTTTCGCACTGGCAGTTGCCCTATAAGTGCGGTTCTTTAGCCTTGAGTCTCAGACGTTGACAAGGACGCTGAAAGCCCTCACACTATCATGGGTTCTCACAACTACATGGTCAATGGAGGGTCACATAGCCATGCAGAAAGGGCCCACCGTCTAGTCTCCTTGCAGTTAGGCAGTATTTTTTTAGTCAAACGTTGGAAACGTACGTGCTTTCACTATAAAAGAAAAAGCAACTGAATTTCAGTAGTTTGACATACTGAATGGTGCAGAATCACATTAATTTCAGTCGTTAGCATACTGAAAAAAAGTCGCAAAGATTTCATATGACTACTGACTGGGTGCAGATTCATTGAGTTTAATATGATTTTAATATGATATACTCCTGAATTTCATCGATTTTCATGCGTTTTAGGTACTGAAAGTCAGTAGCTTTTTCTTTTATAGTGTTTGTGCGTGCTTTGAACAAACTGCTGATCTGAGTCTTTCCCGGGCCGGGGACCTTTCCGGTGCACTGGCAGGCCTAGTAACAATTGACATCATCCTCCCCGACGAAATCTTCCTGGAAATATTCAGCTTCCATCGTGTCATAACCCCCCCTGAGGCGTGGCACACGCTTGTTCATGTCTGTCGGAGATGGCGAGTTATCGTGTTTGCATCACCACGTCGCCTGGACCTACGGCTTATCTGCACATCCGGAACACCAGCGAAAGAGACCTTGCACGTCTGGCCAATCCTACCCATAGAGATATGGGCTACTGGGCGCTATGGAATGCTACAAAGCAGGGTTGCAGAAAACGTCATTGCCGTACTCAAGCACAATGACCGCGTATGTCGAATCTCATTCCAAGATTTGCCGAGCCTCGTGTTGGAGATGTTTGCGGCAGTGATGCAAAAGCCATTTCTGAATCTCACACATCTCGAAGTCATTCCTTTGGATAAGACGAGGTTTCCCGAGGGATTCTTGGGTGGATCCGCCCCGTGTCTACGATCATGCATTTTACAGAACATCAGATTTCCGGAAATATGGAAACTACTCTTGACTGCCAGGCATCTTGTTGACCTTCGCCTTTGGAGAATTCCGCACTCTACATCTATTCCACCAAAGGCATTGGTCATGTGTTTGTCCATGATGCCCGATCTCAAGCGATTCGAGGTTGACCTCCGATCGTTATCACCTCAATCTCGCCCTGATCTCCCTGATCAACCCATCCAATGTCTGCCCCCTCTCAGGCGCAGTGTCCACCATACTCTCACACACTTTTCGTATAGTGGCATCAGTGAGTACATGGAAGACCTTGTCTCCCATATCGACATGCCTCGACTCGAACAAGTCAATATAACATTCGTTAATCGAGCGATATTCAATACTCCACGGCTCTACGACTTTCTCCCCCACCCTGAAACATTAAATGCATACAAGGGAGCAGTTATGGTTTTTGAAGAGGACGCCGTTTATTTAAAGCCCAATATCTCGCCCCTCACGTTGGGGATCTCGTGCTCAAGGTTAGATGGGCAACTTTCGTCGATGATCCGGGCCTGTGACCCTCTCTTGCCCCTCGTCTCCACATTGGAACGCCTCGAGCTCGTCATGGGTGCCTTACCAGGACCACGTTGGAAAGATTACATGGGGACTGCCCGATGGCTAGCACTCCTGCGCCAATTCAAGGCTCTGGAGGAGTTGTACATAGCCAATGGTCTTGCACCACTTGTTGCCCCAGCCCTACAGGAGCTCGCCGGAGAAGGTGCACCGGAAGTATTACCGGCCCTACGATATCTTATCATAGGCTGGCCCCAACCATCGAGGCCTATACGAGGGGCCATTGGGAAATTTGTTGCTGCAAGACAACACTCCGGCCGCCCCGTTGCAGTCTGTGGTTTGTAGTAATGAGTAATGACTGTAGATGTGCAGGAGACCAAAGGTGGATGTTTTCAATCGTCCGAGTCGTTCTGCTACCTTTCGGAACTCTCCATCAAACCTTTCCATTCTGATTTACAACCGCAGTTCGCTGTTTGATTCTTTGAAAGACACGTTTTCTAGCACCGTGATCACCTTTCGTCGCTATATGCCATCCCGTGTGGGTCATCCTAGCCTGAGCAGCAGGAATGTCACCCCTTGATACGATATTTCGCAATCAAAGAAGGTAGTTTGGTAACAGATTTGCGGTAGTGGCATTTTTGTAATGACTACCGGTTATCGAATATAAGTAGACCCCGTTCTTATGAATATGATTGTTGTAGTCTATCTGTAATATGGCGTGAGCGAGTATGTATAGTGAGATGGGAAATGGCGGATTATGCCTTCAGTTCAGGTGTCAGTGTGACAAGATGACGCTGGAGGCAAAAAAATGAACGTACGAAATGAGACACTGGCGATTGCCTCCCCATTTAGGTCCCAAAATCCGCATGCTTCAGAAGCTCCTCCCACTTGAATACGTCCGGTCTCTCGTGAAAATCGCTCAAAAGTTTCTCCCTTTCCTTGTTCGAACCCCACAAGTAGAAACGTTGTAGCCCATGCGCAAGCAGTTGAGCATCGTGTTGGCTCAGCAAGTAGTCTTTCGTAGTCGATTTCGTGGAAGCGGAGGGCGTAATTTCGCCGCGCATGAGTACGAGGCCATGCGACGACGCGAGCTCGGGATAGAACGTTAGCACCAGGTACGGTGTCGCGAAGGTCTGGTGGAGCTTGTACTCTAGCAACGGAGTAAAGATTGCCGTTGCTAGGCGTGGGTTCGTATGTTTGTCGCCCTCGGGCAGCATTTCTTTCGGTGCGAACGGATCGAAGGCACGAGGTGGAGGCGGAGCGTGATAAAAGTCCCATTGGAGAATGTAGAACTCATACGCCGGGTTCGACTCGTCGGCATTCTTATCGACACCGCTCGTCGCCCGAGGAATAGGGATGACAAACTTGGGGTAACGCTGGGCAACGCCGAGCATTGAGTCATACGTCTCGCGCGGTACAGATGCGCAGATGACACCGCGACCAGTGCCACCCGACCGCGAGGCATGGAAGGCTGTCCACAGTGCAGAGATCTGTCCCGCTGTGTGGGGTTTCGATAATAAAAGATCTGTGTTGAATATTCCGGATAGAGGCTGTCAACGGCTCCCTGGTGAACACCCCGAGAACAAAACTCGAAGGAAGTACGACACCTTGATTGGAGAGCTGTCCTTGCGGATAGACGAGCCAGGAGGACGCTGTGCCTGAGACGAGGACGCATGTTGTACGTCCTGCTCCTTTAATTTATGCTCTGCTGAGCGTGCTTCTGCTTCAATAGCCTTTTGGCGCGCTCGTTCACGTTGCTGCTCTCGTGTGTGGACAAGCAGTTCGCCCACGCTCGTACCTCGTCTATTTGGCGCAACATAGAAGTGAAAATCAGTGAGGAAAGTCACTATAGCTGCTATTGAAGGAAACTCACTGTTGAGCGACTCTTCCAAGTTTGTCCGCATACTTGTCACCGTAGTTGGCTACGTTTCTCTGCCATTGCCGCAGGTGGACCGGTGGAAATTGATGAACGCAGTGTTTCGAAAAGTTTGATAGGTGTATTGTCGAAGGCCGTAGGGTTTGGAACATTGACAAAACGGTGTTGAGCGCGGGTGGTGAAAAACCGAAACTCGGAGTTACGTGTTGCTTTTGAGTAGATAAGTAGATAAGATTATCTTCTCGCCGATGCTGCTTTCCCACCCCCCACCTTCACGAAAACCTCACTGCTGCTGCTCAACAAAAGAGATACCCTCTGGCGTCCTCCCTCTAATTCCTGCATACTCGTTGACTTTGCCTACAGACACCGCCGCAAACCTGAGACTCTGAGCCTGTTAACGTCGAGTTTTTTCATCAGGAAGACCCCTCATTTACTTTCTGTACTTTTTCATGCTTTTTTTTAACATATTTTTAAAAATGCATGAAAGAGTAAAAAAAAAGTAAATGATGGGTTTTCCTGATGTTCGCAATTGAAAGTCCTCCTCTCCCCGTTTAGGGTCACGGTTGTGCCCTGATCTCCCTCCTCTCCTTTGTCGCCGTCTTTTCACATATCGGGAGTCCTTTCCCCGCTTTCTCGTGCACCCTCTTTTCTCACTTTTCCGAGTCCACATCACACTTCTCGTCGTCGTCTCGATTCTGCTTTGAACTCACTGGCGAGTCTCCCAACTCTCTTATGCCAATCAGCGAAATGCTTGTCACAGTCACTGTGATCTTGTCTCGTCTACTGATCTACGTCATCCAGTGTGGGCTGTCGCTGCTTAAACATAGTGGGAGAGTGACCCCATGAAATATGGTATTTCTCGCTGAATGAAAACGAAAACTTGAAAAATGACCGACAATCGCTGGTGTCGGTGGGTACATTTTGGCCGTACATAGAAGGCATTGACTCTCGAATCGATATCCCTTTACTACTCGATGTGTCAATAGGTACATCGTATTTATACTAGAAAGTCTCCTGCAGAATTGTGGAAATTATATATCGAGTACTGAACACCTGGAGACCAAACTCGATTTTGAATTGCACAACGCATGCTACGAAAGTAATAAAAACCTTTTCGTTGAAGGGCCCGAGCCATTGGGGCCTGTACAGGAAGCTATCGGACAATTTGTTGCCGTACGACATCCGACGGTAAGACGTACAGAACTTTGATCCAAGGCCAAATAAGTAAGAACAGCCTCCCGGGAAGGCTGATTTCGACCACCTGATGGGTTCCACTACGGCCAACCTTCTCCGAGAAGCGTGTTCGGGTTGAAGGGGAAAGACTCAGTTGCTCACCTCCACCAGAAGTCGGCATCACGTCTGACCAGAGGCAAGCCACCATACACCTGCTCCGTCTCTCTCAGCACCGAGGAATGTCGTTATCGCGTGTGTTCGCAAAGTTCAGTTGACGCAGTGTATTCCCAAAAATCAAACGATCATCGACAGCATTAGTTATTGAGTATGGGTGCGTCTTGTTTCCTGACGAGCTGACCTCTTGTTAAGCGGGAATAGCGATAGACACCATGCCTTAAGGGGAGATAAGATGACATTCCCTAATCTATCCGTCTATGTGGTGAGCGAGTATATACAGTAAGATATGAAATGGACGGTTGGCCAGTTTGTACAATGTCTTGGGCCACAGAGAACAATAGCAGATGTTAGTGTGGTACGATGAAATTATGGGCAGAAATGAACGTGATTAACGGGAGACTGTCGATATGGCTTACCATCTAGGCCCCCAAGTCTGCATGCTTCAGTAGTTCCTCCCATTTGAAATTTGCTCAAAGGCTTCTCCCTTCCCTGCTCGAACCCCACGAGTAAAAGCGCGAGCCAGCAGCCACACATCAATTTGACTCAATAGATAGTCTCCCGTAGTTGCTTTCGCGGCAGCAGCGGGGGAAATTCGCCGCGTGTGAGCACGAGGTCATGCGACGAAGCGAGGTAGGAATAGAACCTTGACACCAGGTAAGGAGTAGCGAGGGTTCGGCGGAGCTTATATTCGAGAAACAGAGTAAATATGGCCGTCGGGAGGCGTGTGCTCGTATGATTATCGTCCTCGGGTGGAACCACTTTCGGTTCCAAAGGGATCTGAGGAAAAGAGGCGGAGGCAGCGCGTGATAAAAATCCCATTGAAGTGTGCTGTGTGCAAACTCATGAGCAGCTTTCGACTCATCATCATTCGTACCGTTCATGCCCGTCGCACGGGGAATAGGGATGACAAATTTGGGGTAACGCTCTGCAAGTGAGGCATAAGTCTCGCGCAGAAGAGATGCATAGATGAAACCGCGGCCAGTTCCGCCCAACCGCGGGGCGTGGAAGGCTGTCCACAGGAGGAGACCTGTTACCCTGTTGGGAGTTCGATGATAGAACATCCGTCTTGAGTACCCCGGATAGAGGCTATCAACTACCCACTCACAACTCCGAGACCGGAGACAAAATTCGAAGAGCCCACACCTTGATAGGGGAGTAGTCTTTACGGACAGATGGGACAGGAGGACGGCGTACCTAAGATATGGTTGCATGCTGTACATCCTGCTCCTCCAGCGCTCGCTCGGCTGAACGTGCCTCTGCTCCAACGACCCTTTGATGCCCTCGTTCACGCTGCTGCTCCCGTGTCTGGACACGCAGCCCCTCCACGCTCGGATCACCCGGACCCTGTTGTTGAAACACATCGTTTCTCTGCCATTGCCGCAGGTGGCCTGGTAAAAATATATGAAGGCGGTGCTTCGAAATGTTTGATCGCCGTAAGGTTTGAAGCATTGACAGAACGACGTTGAACAATGCGGCAAAAAGGTGTGAAGCGTTGAGTACTTCGAGTCACGGGGGTTGAGTTGGATTATCCACGATGATGTTTTCCCACACCCTCAGGCTCTTGGCCCGCACATGACGGACTCTTCGTCTCGAAATGACAGATTTAATCACTCTTCTAACATTTCCTTCCACAACTGATGGTTTTACTGCTCTGCGCTCCTCTATATATGACAACCATACCACGTTGCCCAGCCTTCCGTTAAGCAAAGTCGCTCGCTTAGATGCCGACTCAGACCCAGGATCGGCTTCAAGGTCTCGAGCTGGTGTATACCCAACTTCTCGATCGGTAGTTGCGGGAGGTCCTGTTCGAGTCAGTGTAATTGGAGGCTTTCGTGAGTGTTGGCTCTATGCCTGTAAAGTGTTCTAAATTGCGCACTGACTGCCAATCCCCCACGCCAGAGAAACCTCTCACGCAACAGCAAATCGAAGGGACCCTTTTTCTCCTGCGCCGTTGCATACGTATTATACTAGCCCGAGACACCCCAGATCATCTTCCCCTCACATATGAACGCATCTATGCCCTTTGCCGAGACGCCGTGGTTATTAATAACAAAGGGGAGACGCTCGCCGACATGCTCAGGATTGAGCTCGATCAATCCGTCACTCGCCTTGCAAGAGGACTGGCTGACGATATCTCTGAAGGCGTTGGATTTGCATTGCCTTTCGCAGCCGCGTTGACGTGGCTCGAGAAGCAGGTTGGACTCTTGGAGGACGTAATGACTTATCTTGACCGCGGATATTTGACACAAATCAAGGAAGGCAGCGGGATACAGTGCGTACCTTCATCTTTGCGGAAGGCCCCATATGTTGTTGCTGACGTGCCTGTAGGCAACAGGCGAAGAGTCTGTTGTTATCACGGGTCTTTTATGACTCACGCCTCCACGAACGGGTGCGTGAAATCGTGAATGAATGGCTCACGTTGGAATGGAAAAATGGGTTCGTCCGCGTCCGCCCCATCCATTTTCCTTCTAACACGGGAACAGCACAGAGCACGCTTCACGACCGTACATTCGCACACTTATTCGTCACCTCCGAATTCATTCACAGTATAACGCCCATTTCGAGTCTCCATATGTGAACCTTCTCAGCCAGCACTACACCGACCAGGCCGGCAAGAGGTCTCGTCGTTCGGATGACCCCCTCACCTTCCTCGACTATTGCTCTGTCAAGACAGCAGAGGAAGCCTCTCGCGCGCGTACCGTTTTACCCGACACAAGTTGGAACGCCGTACAAGTGACCACGGAAAGATCACTTCTACTTGGTCACTTAGACTGGTTAGCAGATGGCGGTGAGCATATCTCCCTGCGGACTTGGGTTCCTTCAAGTTCTGATGAGAGCATTTCCTCAGTGATTGGGCGGGTTATTGAGATGAACGACCCAGAGAAACTGAGGACACTTATCACAGTCTTTGACCGTGTTGGGGGTGTTCGCAAGCTTGTCAATGCTTTCAAATCGTTCGTGACGGTGAGGCTCGCCGTTATTTTTTCATCAGTTGTCTCACGTCATCGTAGATCAGGGTCGGCGAAATTGTATGCGACGTTGCTCGGGACGAGGAGATGGTTGAACGGTTACTTGTGTTCAAGTCCAATGCTTCGCTCGCTCACTCACTCGCCGTATCGACCTCTGCCATCTCCAAAGACTTCCAGTATGCTCTACACGATGCCTTTTCTGACGGCTTCAAAAAGCGTCCCAACAAACCTGCGGAGATGATCGCCCATCACATCGACAAGCTCATGCGCAAGGGCCAAGGCTCTGCCAGCGACGAATCATTCAGCGAGCAACTAGATTCCTGCCTTGCCTTGTATCGCTTTACCGCAGACAAGGACATCTTCCGGGCGTTCTACCATCGTGCCCTCGCAAAGCGTCTCCTACTTGGTCGTAGCGCCAGCGACGATGCGGAAAAGGCCATGCTCAAGAAACTTAAGGAGGGTCCGTATACACCATTACTCTGCGTCGCTGCTCTCCGTTTTGAAAACTGAAACGACATTTGGACGGACGCTCAGACTACGACCCCGAATTTGGGATGGGCGACCACATGTTCCGAGACCTCGCGTTATCACGGGACGCGATGGAGGAATATCACAAACGACTCGGACCTGAGCGTGCGGCGGGGCAGAGACTCACAGCGATGGTCCTTCAACAGAGTTTCTGGCCGTTCTCTTCTCGCGGTGCCCAGGACGCCACCATCATCCCCGTCGCCGTGCGTCTTCGCCTTTTTTTCCTTTCGTAGCTTTTGTCTTCTCACTTGTGTGTAAATAGATGCAAGGAGAACTCGATGGTTTCGCCACTTTTTACAATGAGAAGCACCAGGGCCACAAGATCGAGTGGAATCATACGCTCGGAATGGCCAGCCTGCGAGCCCGTTTCGCGGCCGGTCAAAAGGAGCTTTCAGTATCGCTGTACCAGGCGGTCGTCCTTTTACTTTTCAACGACATGACGGAAATACCATTTTCCGACGTGAAGTTACACACGGGTATCGGTGCGTCATCCCTGCGTAAACGAATTAATGTTTAAGTATTTTTCCTCACTTCTGTGATGCTTGTCTATGCTGCACATTTCATTCAGAGGATGCGTTGTTGCGGTGTATCCTCCAAAGTTTGGCGTGCGGAAAGAAAAAGGTGCTCAAGAAACGCCCAGCTGGAAAAGATGTGAACGACGAAGACGTGTTCGTGTTCAATAACGCGTTCGAGGATTCGCGCGCCAAGGTGCACATCAATTCAATTCAAGTGAAGGAGACCGTAAGTGCAGCACTGCCTCGTTGTACTCTGGTATTGTAGACGAGTCATCGTCGTCTTTGTCCCTTCGCAGCCCGAGGAATCGCAACGCACGCAGAGTGCGGTCGAAGGCGACCGGAAGCATTACCTCGACGCGGCAATAGTGCGCGTCATGAAAGCGCGCAAACAGCTAACGTACGAGCAAATTAAATTTGAGACAATTGAGACCGTGCGTCGGCACTTTGTTCCCGACGTCACGAGCATCAAGCAGCGAATCGACTCCCTGGTGGAACAAGAGTACCTTCGACGCGACGAAGAAGACCGGAACCTTTTTTTCTATGTCGCATAATCCATAATCCGCGATCCATGCTCCATACAATTGGGAAGTGGATCTGCGTTAATTTCATCACCATTACCATCACTCTGCCTCGTCTGTTAGGTTGCCACCTTGACGGCTCTCCTGGAAGGATCCTTTTACTCATAAAATTGTATTGCTTGTAGAAAATCAGCGACACGTCCTTTCCAAAAATGTTGAAATCTTAGATTGTGATGGTGCTGAGAAGCTGTTGTTTTTATTTTATTGTTATTTTTCTCTTTTTTGGGGGGAGGGGGTTGCGGGTAGTTTACCAGTAGTTTACCCTGGCCACCTGGCACCTCTGACAGATGCACGGCCGTGCGTACAGCAGGAGTTGAGACCTCTGATGGGTAGGCTCCACCGCGCCAAAGGCCTCGAGGCGTACAGTATGCCCCTTGTTTAGAACCGATAGTTCCGAACAAGAAGCACGACAGTAGAAATGCACCATCTTTCTCTTTTGGACGGAGGACGCCACCTTCATAAATGGGCGCGCTCTAGGGCTATAATATGCAGATAATGTTTTGCGCCATGCGCCACGGCTTCCGTTGACCGACCGAGAACGCTAATTGTGACTCCGCCAACAGTCTTTTTCCCATCGTTGGCTCTTACCCGCCACTCAACCACCACCCCCACCTTCCCCTTCGTGTCATCGCAACATTAATTGCTATCATAACATTATCATTACCATCTTCAAATTGGTCGATTCTGGGAAGTTCGGAGGTGGCGCACACCCGAACGAACATTGATGGAGCGATCAAACGATCAAGGAATGGATTTGCCAGCCATGTCAAGGAATGTACACGTGGTGCGCGTAAACCGCTTAGATCAATGGTTCGGTGATGTGACATATCGAGCGCAACAATTAGTCAGTGGGATGGGCCAACAGTACTATACTAGGCATTCCACGCCTGTGCCGCACGGTGCCGGGCAACTGGGCCAACTGGGGGTGCAAAACTACGTCGACTGACCTTCAAGTTGTGTATCATGTACGGGCTACGAATGCCGATGTAGGCTCTTTGCGGGTCGCTTGTATTTCGAACCCATGTGGTGTCCGCCCCCCACAGGGCCCACACGGTACTGTACGCCTAGCAAGCGAATGGATCATCGGATGACCTTCCTAAACCCCTTGCATCCGGTCTCCTCATTATCGCGAAACAAGTACGCGCGCTTAGGAAATACATCGGACGTCTTCTTCATGCCTTGGTTACCACCCGCAAGTTCGAAAGGGGGATCTGCGTGGTCGGAAGCCACATATGTCCCTGTTGGCCCCCCGAATTCTGTGTACAGCACAACAGTCGTTACCCGTTAGCATTCCGGTAGAAGAAGATAGAGCTGTACGTCCGTCGGAACCAAGCTGGTGCGTCTCCCTGTTTCATGTTTTTTGGGCTTGTTCTCTGAAATCGGGGCATCGTCGGCGCGCGCGAGAGACAACGGCTGAAACGGAACATTGGCTAAATGCCGCCGAAGTGCCCATTCGCGAAACGCGAGCCCATGAAGGGGGTCGAGAAAAGCGTGGTTCTGGAGCATGATACACGTACGATCTGATGCCCTAACATATCATATCTCAATAGCAACGCAGATGACGACAAATTGGGGGGGTGGTGGGAGAAGCCGGAGTTACAATGAGAAAGCCCCATTAAGTGCAGGCAGCCACAGAGAAGGACGCTGGTGCGGAGAGAAGCGCTGCGAGGTCACGCTGCCTTGCTCACGACTAGGCATCAAAAAATCACGTGGGATCTGATTTCGAGGGCAGGGCTGGGTTGAGATGAGTCAGATGATGATGGAGAGGAGAACAAAATCAATCCAATGGCACGCCCAGATCTCTACCAATCAGAAGACCTAGGTGCCAGAAGAAACGAACAAAGGGTCCATCAGGAGGGACCTTTTTTTTGCCTTTCCCTTCCGAGTGTTCGCGAGCATGTGGCACAGAGATAGAACCGCCACACGCACGCACGCGCGCGCGAGAAGCCCACGCGGGGTCTGCCTTTGCATGACTTCTGTCGCTCTCCAGAGGACCAGAGTCACGGAATGACGGACTTACGCGATCAGGCGGTACATGCCAGGCACCGGGTCTACGATCGTGTATCATACGAGCTTGGAAACAGAGAGCGGGTTGCGCCATATACGTGAGTGTGTGTAAGAGGTCCCCTAAGCCCTAAGCGAAGGAGTATTGGGGCCGCTCCCTCATCAGACGCATGCCCTTCTTGGAACAAAGGACGCCAGGAGTTTTGAGTTGTTGCAGGCTGAAATGGTGCGTGAGGCTGAAGGGAAACGTTGCTTATCAATGGGTCAACACATTTCCCGGTGTTTCGGCTTTAATGGGAGAAGTTGCAAGTCCACGAACGCTTAGACTGGAACTTAAAGCGTGCGATATCGTCGGAGTTTTTTTTTGCATTCCATTTACGAAGGACAGCCGAGTTCGCGCATCCAGAAGTTGAAGGCCACAGAGAGAGAGAGAGGGACATCCGGTACGGGTGGCGGGCAACAGAACTCACAGAAGCAGTCGAGTGTATTGTAGCAACGGTGATTCGAAAGTGAGACAGAGATGAAGATTGTCTCGACCTCCTCGACAACGGCGCCACGTCGGTAAGAGAAGAAAGTTCCGCTTTGGCCCAATTTGGTCAGCTGTGCTGGCTTCTCTCCATGCTCCGAAGAACATCCGGAGGTTCTGACTCGATCAGATCAGTCAGAGAATCGAGAGTGTGTGGCGGACGTACTTACCACGGCATGGGCGTCGAAAACTAAAAAGGTGCGCAAAACAGACGTCGTCGAGAGGAGTGCAAGCGACTTTTTTTTTTTTTTTTCACAGATTGAGCGGCGCAGCGGCGGGGTACGTAGCGTAGCCAACAGCGTCCTTGTTTGTGGTGATGGATGCTCATATTATTTTATTTTTTTTCGCCTCCTGCCATATAATAAACATTGATCAGAGTTCGGGTTTCTTTCGGTAATCAGCATGCCGGCGTAGTGCCGGTTTCAACTTTTGTCCCTACCCTCAGCCACCACCTGGTGTCAGTCGGTCGCGGTGGCGTGGCGGACAGGTCCACACTTTGATGTGTTCTGGCCTGTGAAACATGTGGCTTGTCAGGATCACAAAAGGAAAGGTGCGATGACCGGTTGATCAACTCGCTGGGAAACTTGGATGTTTAGAAGAAGGCCGTGTGACCCCCTTGGTCAGGCTATTGTCTCAGCCCACTCGACCCATCGATCAGGGCCTTGTCTCTCATGTTTCCACTCGGCGCTCATTCACGACTCCTCCAACTGGGGGTTGATGACGCTACTGCGCTCGGTCATCGGCTGTTGCCATCGAGATCATATTTTTTTTCCACCACCACAAGGTGTTGATTTTTTAATCGTCATTTTCGCTTCAGTTTTTCTCCCTCCCCATGTGGAGAGGCTTTTTCCACTTCCACGAATAAGCTTCGTCTCTCCACGTGCTTTTTGCGTAACTATACTGACAGAATGGGGATAGAAGAATAAATAAAAAAAGAGAGGCGCCCGCTGCGAGGCTCCGAGATTCCCGCCTTGCAAAAAAGGTTGCGATAAAACGGCAGGTGTAATCCGAATGACAAGATTTCGCGCGGGCCCCGGAAACAGGCTTGGCGTATTGATACGTTCGCTGCTGTGCCAGGGCAGCTCAATTATGAGCGAGATCTTGCTGTTGGGGCCGCCTCCACCCAAAGGGCTTAAATGGATCAGCGGTGATAATCGCTCCCCCTTTTCCCCGAAAAACTGCCTGGGTGCGATTGGGTTGCGTCAAGCGTTGCGTCACTGACGCGAGAGCCACATCGAGACCTATTTCGGGACTGTATTGAAGCAAAGGTAATGCTCACGGGCGATGGTCGGTGAGGGATTACAGTGACAACGACCTGTGTGGCGGTACGGGTGCCATCGCCTGTCTTGGAGACTCAAAAAACAGGTTGCCGTAGTTTCCCACCATCGATTTCCCGGTCTTTGGCTTATCCGATATGGAATAACCTTGACGTCACGATCTCGTAACAGCTTTGACACACACCCCTCTTTGACCACCTCACTGCGTGGGTGAATATTGTCCCAATGTTAAAAACTCTATGGCTTGTATGTCGTCTCCCATACGAGATGTCGGCTAACTGGACTCGGGAGAGCGTGCGTCTCTCGGCACCGATCGCAGATTTCTTTAGTTCTGCAGGACTTGCGTTATTAATAAAAATCTATAAAACATCTATTTCGGAGTTTCCATCCTGGTGCGACCCACGAACGAAACAGATGGTATGATACAGTAATTGTAACATAAACAAGGTAAATTATTGTGGCACGAAACGATACTTTCGGGCTGCTGTGCGCTCCACGTACGATGGCCAGATCCATGCCAGTAGCTGGGCGAATTTGTAGAACGCGGGGATGAAAACGATCTTTTCGCGTGCATCGATCGCACGTATGCAACGATCAGCAACTGCTTCGCGCTTGAGACCAGCTTGGTTTACATTGGCTTCTCGTACCGGTCCAGCGTCCACAGCCGAAGCTCGGAAGTTGCCCTCGACGGTCGATGGAAGGACGTACGAGAAGTTCACGGAGGGGTTTTCGATGGCAAGGGCCTGGTACAGGATGTAGGAGGCGGCCTTGGTGGACCCGTAAATTGCTCGAGTGGGTGCGGCTATAACGGCACCGAGAGACGATATAAGGAGAACGGACGGCGAGACGCTCGTAGACCGCATAAGGGGAATCTGCGACATTAAAAATCATCGAAGAGACTGAGGTCAAGTGGGACCAAAGACGGACCATTGTCACTACAGAGAGTAAAGGTCCAATGTAGTTTCCTTTGACAGCGGCCAGGGCAACATCTTCGATTCGCTGAACACCCTCCAAACTGGGTTGGGTCTCAGATGGACCTTCCACACCAGCGATCTCCAGGACAGGGCGCAAGGCAGAGACTCCAGCAGCGACGATCAACGTATCGATACCATGCAACTCTAAGAAAGGAGTGATGCCTCGATACAGCACCAGTGAAAATTGAAAAGCATAAAGAACTGACTTTCGTTTATTTCCCCCCTTATTGCGATCAGATCTTGCGCACGAGAGATGTCTCCGCAGATGCTGAGCACCGACGATGCCGGGACCGAGTCTAAAGGAGCAGCGCGTGCGATTGCCAGAGCCTCCTCGCACTCGGACCGCACCGCGTCCAATTCTGCGTTCCTGCGGCCGACGACGCAGATTTTGGCACCACGTTGTGCGTATCGATAAGCAATCGCGCGACCGATTCCACGGGACGCCCCCAAAATGACGACACGTTCCACGCCGGGAGGGATGACCGCAGGGCGGTGCCGTCTCCACTGCCAGTTGGCAAGACCTTTGAGGACGGCCCAGGCACCCAGAGCGAAGGCAGCAGCTGTGCCTATGGGATAGGCTCGGACCACGCTCATCGTCTAAATCTTGAGAGGGGTAAAGCCACCCTTTGACAATTTGTGTGGCGGTTAGGCCGGAGTCGCTTGTGGGGTGGTGGCTGAATGCTAAGCGATGCACAGCCCCGTTCAAGTTCCACCGACCCCGGGCCGTTTACGCGTTACGCAGCGCAGCAACGTGCGAACGAGCGCGTGCATTTCGGCAAGCCGGGAGTCGCCTCAATTAATTTCATTTTTACATTATTGCTGATAAGCCGATAAAACTAAGGGGATAAATGAGGTCACCATCCATTTTAGTGAGGGAAACGACTGAAGTAGTACTGCGGCACATCATATCATCTATCATATAGATGACTTCTCATCATCAATTATCGTCGTTGATAGACCAATCGTTTTACAATGTTGACTCGTTTCGACTAGAATGCGGTGTCGTTCTCCGAGAGGTGCCTATCGCATACAAGACTTGGGGATCGCTAAACGAAACAGCTGACAATGTCATGATCATTTGTCATGCCTTTACCGGTAGCGCCGATGTTCAGGACTGGTAGCTAAATCCTGTCAGCGTATACGTTATCGCCACTTTTGACCGACATTTCATTCAAAGGTGGGGCCCACTTATGGGTCGAGGAAAGGCATTTGATTCGAGTCGGTTCTTCGTCGTGTGCGTAAATGTGATAGGATCGCCCTATGGCACCGTGTCGTGCATCACGACGAACCCGGGCACAGGAAAGCTCTATGGGCCGGAGTTTCCTGCCACGACCATCCGAGATGACGTTAGGTGAGCAACACGTTTCGGTCTGCACCCAGAAATTGTTTCGTGACGGCCCGCCACGCGGCACCACCAGGTTGCACAAGCTCGTGCTTGATCACCTCGGCGTGTCCTCAGTTGCCGTCGTGGTCGGTGGCTCGATGGGCGGCATGACCGTGCTGGAGTGGCCCCTGTGCACGCCAAAGGGATACGTCCGCCGCATCATCCCGATCGCCACGTCTGCCCGCCACTCGGCGTGGTGCATCAGCTGGGGCGAGGCCCAGCGACAGAGCATCTACAGCGATCCGGAGTACGCGGACGGGTATTACACCAAGCAGCCCGCGTCGGGCCTCGGTGCCGCACGCATGACGGCCTTGCTCACCTATCGCTCGCGGGACTCGTTCGAAAGCCGATTCGGGCGCACGCCGCATGTGGCCAAGGACCCACCCACGACAGCGCAAACCGTCTCCCCGCCACCGTCGCCGCTCACGGAACCCTCGGACTGCGTCGCCGCCCACAACGACGGCCTGCGCAACGTCCGCACATCGCCGGTGTCCTCGCCGTCGACGTCGACGTCGCCCCGTCCTCCCCTCTTCTCGGCACAGTCCTACCTTCGCTACCAGGGAGACAAGTTCGTCGCGAGGTTCGACGCCAACTGCTACATCCACATCACCCGCAAGCTCGACACGCACGACATCGCGCGGGGACGCGGCTCACAGGAGGAAGTGCTCGCGCAGCTCCCGGCGCGGGGGCTCGTCATCGGCATCGAGACGGACGGGCTCTTCATGCTATCGGAGCAACGCGAGATCGCGGCTGGTATCCCCGATGCCGAACTCGTCGTGATCCAGTCGCGGGATGGACACGATGGCTTTTTACTCGAGTTTGAGCAGATCAACACGCATATCTTGCGCTTCCTGAAGAGGGAGTTTCCGGGATATTATCGGGATGGATCGAGCGATGCGCCGACGGATAGCTTCGAAATACGAAAGTCTAGCGTGTTCGGTGAGGCGGAGGTCGATCTGACACGCTGGTAGACATGCAGATACTTCTCTCAGTAACACTATGCGTATTTTTAGGGTGTATTTCGCGGCTCTTGACAATCTCAGGCATTTTAGTCCGCATAATCACAACCCGCCCGAGCGTATGGTATATCGCGGTTGGAGACAAGAATGTAATAGATGATTGCGGGAAAAGGTCGAGGGGGTCATAAATAACCTACAAAAGACAAATACATGTGGTGAGATCCTAAAATACTTTGCGTGCTCGAGTGGCTACGAGGGGGTTGGTAAATAGTGCGAGTGCGGAATCACGATTATACATGCATTATTAATGTCCGAGTTGTGCGACGCGTTTTCCATCGTCCATATCATCGAAAAATTGGCCGAGCTCTCCCTTCTCGAAACCGATAGATGCGCTCCACATGTTGTCCTGGGTGGTATTCGGAACCTTAAAGGCGGGAAGTCCAGAACTCTGTTCGAAATTCAGCACGGGAGCTGACTGGGTGGTCTGTGGCGGGCCGGAGGCGTGTCCTTGTAGCTCCTGTTGTGAGTGTATGTGTGGTTTTGTGTGATGTTGTGTAGGGGACATGATGAACGACGACAAGTCCCCCTTGGGCGTTGGCGGCGCGGAGAAACTCGTGCTCGTCATCAGCGAAGTCGGACCTTGAAGGCGTGGTCGCTTGCGTGGCGGATGTGGCGGTGTGTGCCGGCCGGGTGCCCAGAGGATCTGCGGAGAGTGGGCTATGTCCACCACGGGCGGAGGGAGGACTTCTCCAGGCGAGACGGACGACTCGGGCTGCCATCCTGCCTGCGGGGACATCACGGGCGTGTATGGCTGTTGCGCTAGGAAGACCACGGCGCGCGCACGGGCGAGGGCGTTCGCCGTGCGCAACGCCTGCGCCTTCTCGTCGTCCTGTACGGGCGGCTCCGCATACGCGGGCTCCAGCGCTCGGAGGACGTTCAGCGCCTTGTCGGCGAACGGGCGGCCGACAAATCGGGTGAGATCGGCTGCGGCGTGGGCCACGCTCGATCGCAGATGCTGGAAGTCGAGTCGATTGGGGTTTTCGGAGATGAGGAGCGTGAGGAAGACGGCGGCGGCGCAGACGTGCTGTGGGAGGGACGAAAGGTGGGCGACCACATTGGCCGCGTGTGGGCCGAGGGAGGTGGGGTGGAGTTGGGCACCCGTGGTTAGAAGAGCGCTCGCGGCGTCGACTGCCAGTGCCATGCTGGTCGCCATCTCTGGTGTTTCACCGCACAGAACTCCAGTGCCACCCGCGTGTGCGCGGTGCAATGCGAAGCGCGCGTGTAGGAATGCCAGCCGTAAGGCGGCACCCTGGACGCCGGTCCGCCTCGTTGCCGCCAGGGGTGCCGTTATGCTCTGAGCGAGTGTGACATCGTCCATTACGATGTCAGCTGGTAGACTCTCGAGCCACTCCTGCAGCAGACGGTCATGGTCCAGGATAGTGCCATAGGGCGCGGAGCGCAAAGAAGTCGCATCCATGAGTTCACCCATAAGATATGCGAGTCTGAAGAGGAGTATGTGTACTGTGTAGACCGGCGAGGACTTGTCATCCACCGTGTTGTATGCTACCGGAAGTGAGGTGTCGAAATGACGTGATGATATCGCGTATGGGCGCCCAAACATAAATGCATGCCACCTATTAATTAAGTCAATCTTTTGGAGGGGAAGATGACGAGAAATGACCCTACCTGTCAAGGAATACGATATTCCACCATGCCATGCGGCGACGTTCTGCCGTGTTATTCGGGAGATTCCAAGTGGCAGGATCCCTGTGAAGACCTAGGGCAGTTCCAACGGCGACAAGCTCTCCCCGTAGTAACCAAAGCTCCTCAGAGTCAACGGTCACAAGGGCGAGGTAGTAGGCGCGAGCGAGCAGTAATTCAATGCGATCGAGGTCTCTCCCGGGGGTAGAAGGACCATGACGTTCCATAAGCATAAGGGCAATATTGTAACACCGCGTCCCGAGCTCGGGACGCACAGGTGGCTGGCCTGGAGACACACTATGCCCATCGGGAAGGTGGAACACTGCGGTGGCAAGCAGCACACAAGCGGTGGCGAGAGTGATACGGCAAGGCCAAATCCCCGACTTGTAATTGGACCAACGCCTCATAAAGGCCGCGGCGTCAACTGGACGGTGCATCCAGGTGCAATACTCAAAATAGTGATCTAGGAGCGCATCGATGACGGCGAGAGAGGGCATTAGCCGGACCAGGTCGTGGTCCTGTTCATAGCAAGCCAACAGGGCTTTCGGGCTGCGATGACCTGCTGACGGTTGTTCTTCTTGCTGATCTGGGAGCGGCTGAATGTCGTGCGTCGGGTGTGAATGAGCATAAGACGTTCATTACTATGGGCAACGATGGAACGCACCCGCATCCCCAAATAGGATATCCAGCCTGTCGGGCCGACGCCCGGGTTGAGTTGGGTGGGCCACGAGGACACAGGGGAGCTCAGATGAGTTAACAGATTCCGCTGGGGTTGCACTCGCGCCTCGCTCTGTAATGCATCGGATTGAGGCCTCGGCGTTCGTTGCACGGTGGTCAAGTGGGACTCGAGCAGCGAAAGGGATTGGCGGATCTTTCTGAATTCCGAGGTGGCATTGACTGTGCTCGTGGATGGTGCGTCATTCCTAGTAACATGGAGATCGATCAGAAGAGTATCCAAAAAATGAGCAAGGAGCTCTTGGTGACTGACGATGCTACAGGAGATCCTCGTGGGCTCGTAGATGGATCTTTGTCGTCAGCGGAATAACATAGCGATGCATGTCCTATCATCGATCTAAGCGGCGCGCATGTAGAGGGGTGCGGAGACTCACCTCTGAGAACACAAGACGAGCAAGGCCGATTGCTGTAGTCAAACATCAGCGGGAGACGTTGGACGGAGGGGTGAATGTCCGGGTCGCACCGGTCGCATTTGAGCTTGCTATTTCGACATGGCTCACAGTTGAGGATCTTGCGGGAGCGCTTAGTCAAAGGTGCCGGATCTTGAGGCGCAATGGAGGTCTCGCCTGACTCGAGCATACCATACCAACGGGCTTGAAAGGGGAGAGAGATGAGTGACGTTAAATATTGGGAGAGAGAGAGACAGACAGAGTGTTGAGCGCTCAAGAGGGAGATCGAGGAGGGGAGATAAGTGGGGGGGACCTTGTTGGGTAACGCAAGGGATGAGACGTGAACCTTGTGTGATTCTCGGGAGAAGTCACGACTTGCAAAGCTATAGGCAACCCGAAGATGATGAGAGAGAGAGAACGAAGCCAGGACAAGACGGCAGCGGGTCTTATCAACCTATTACAGGGCTCGGCAGTGTACTGTAAAAGCGAAAAAATATCACTAAGGATGAGTCTGTAACTTTGTGTGAGAGGAAGACTAAGATGGCTCCCTTGATGCCCGCATGTATGGCACCGGGCACCGGATGTGCCTGATAAAGTGAATAATTCTTCGAGATCGAAGTTGGGATCTTGAGATTTGCTTTTGATTTTTTTTTTTCTCTTTTTACTCTTTTGTTGTCGTCCTTTTTTTTTTTTTCAATCCCAACACACCTTCGGAGGCTGTAGCGAAACTTCCAAGCCCGACGGCCGAAAGAGAGAGCCATGACTACCGGGAAGCGATCACGTGGTGGCGTTATGCATTTTTTTCATTTTTTTTTCGAAAGAAATATATTAGCTTAGGTAATCGACGGCTTCGCCGCCGCCACGTCTCGAGGCGAGACGCGATGTTCGGACGCCCAACAAATATCATCAACTTATACTTCCTTCCCTTGCGGTTTCCCCCCCAATCATGGCGCGCTTCTCTGCCACCTCAACCCCGTCAGCATCACGGTCACGAACCCCCTCTACAAAAAAGGATTTGGGCCCCGGTCCTGGCTCCATCGTGGACATTGCCGGTCGCAAGCTGAAACTATCCCCCGTTATCGACACCTTATTTCGATGGATGACGGAGCGCCACGCGGTACACCAACGTCGTCTCGCAGGCAAACCATGGCCGTGGACCGACGACCCTATTTTACAACAACATGCCTTCACAAACGTCTTTCGCATTTACGATCGCGTCACTCAGTATATCATCTGCAACGTCATCGGCAAGGGTGATCAAGACCTTCACGAAACCTGCTTTCGCGTGATTCTCTTCCGATGTTTCAATCGCATCTCCACATGGGAGCTCCTCTTGGCTCACTTTGGCGAACTCACATGGCGTGATTTCAACCTCACCGCCTACGAAGAGGTCCTCTACGACGAGTACAGACAAAACAACAAGCTCTATGGCTCGTCCTATATCCTACCAGCTCCTGAACTCGGTGGAACTTCTCTTGATGGATCAAAGGGCAAAGCAAATTACGCAAACCATTTGCGCCTGCTCAAAGTGATGATGGAGACGGACCTACCCGGTCAGCTGGCCCAACTATCCGAGCTAAGCGATGCGTGGGAACGCATCTCCCTATATCCCAGTATGGGGGCGTTCCTCTCTTTCCAGTACGTCTCTCCCATGCCCCCTATACCTTGTCTAATGTGTGCAGACTTCTCCTCGACCTCAATATGATCCCGAAAATATCGTGTCCCGAGGACTGGGCGGTCTGCGGACCCGGAGCAACGTCGTGCCTTGTCAAAATCTTTGGTCCCGGAGTAAAGGGTGTGTATGGAGAAGCATTGACATGGTTACACCAAACACAAGACCTTCACTTCGCTCGTCTGGGTATTTCCCGCGAGCGCCGTCCGTCCATCGGCTCCAACCACGAGCTCTCGCTTGTCGACTTCGAGCATTCTCTCTGCGAGTGTGATGTCTACTCACGGAAGGCACATCCCGAGATCAAAGGTGGCCGTCGCCAACACATAGCTACTAAGCGCAACTTCTCCGCGAATCGTCCACCTCCGCCGACGGCAGTTCTGCCGAGTGGGTGGTGCCCTGTATCTGACGCTGTCCAAGCACGAGCTCGCACCATGCGGACGGCCCTACCGCCTGTTGACTCCTCGGACCCGGACCCTGCATGGTCATTGTCACACATTGTAAAACAAGCACCAGGTCCACATGGGAAGATCCTCTACTGTGTTCGATATGAAGGCTATGGTCCAGAAGATGACCTTTGGCTCGGTGAAACAGATCTTGTAGATGCTCCAGAACTACTTGCTAAGTGGCAGGGCCTTCTTGAGCAAATTGAGAGGAGCATTGCTACTTGTAGGGCCCAGTGACATAGAATGCTAGCTTTATAGACAAACACTTGTTTATATTCTTCCAATTGCACTAGTTATGTTCTGTGCTTTAAATAGAGAGCACAGTAGTTTAATCATTAGTGCTAGTATATATTTTATAGCAATAGACTCAGGCTGCTTCTGCACCACCCCTGTAGACCTGCTCCACTACCTTGTTACCATCCCCCCCTATTAAATATACCATTGATAAGCTTGCCAGTGCATTTGTGGATTACCTCTTATGGCTCCTCTCAACCCATATGCTGTGATCTCTCCTGGGTGGTGACCACCTGCAGCACTATGGCCTCTCTGTGGCACCTCCTCCCTCCTACTCATCTGCCTGCCAGCTTTTGCACTACACATCATGTCAGCCTTTCCCTCCAAGTAACTGTAGACACACCTGCATGTCCACTTCTCCTTCTACCTCCCCCCAATGCCTGCCTCTATCATGTTCATGAAGTGGTACACTACCATACATGAGAGGGTTTGCCTGTTTGTCTTGGTCACTCATGCAGCAATGGGTCTCCATGGCCACTTCATGCTCTTTTATGGCACCTTGTCACACCCTGTCTGTTAGGACTGGATGCTGGGTGCCTCAGTCATCAATATGTCCTTCTGTACCCTCACTGCTAGCCTCATATGTTGTTATGATCCTAGAACGGCACCCATTATTTTTCCGCCCTCGTCTTCTTTCACTAGCAGCTGCCGATAGCTGCCGATCCTACTTCTTCCGACCATTTCTCCATCTCATATGACTCCCATTTGTTTCCAAGGTTACTCCTTTATTTGTCCGACCATTTCTCCTTAGTTTCCCCTTTCTTATTTCGCTCTGACACCACTTTCAAGTTGCACCACTTACTTTTACCTTTTCTGGAACTGCCAGCTCATTTCCAAAGTGGTACCACTTTCTAGTATTATTCTGAGCATGTATATAAGACCCTCTACTTCGAAGAGTTAGGCCTTAAGCCTGACTTGGTTTGCAATACCAAGACTTGTTGCTTCCAAAGTAGTGT
>QFFA01002981.1:0-42597 GCA_003316565.1 Russula foetens | reverse complement strand
TCCCGACTAATCCGGCCGACAGGCCAACTATTACCTCGTTGCATCGGTGCAAACAATGGATTGTCAACACTAGTACTGTATATGCGGTATATTATATCGCTATCATGGCCCGCGCGTGCCGCGGCAGGTCGTGCTGCGCCGCGTGGGTGAGGCGTGGTGCTATTGTGGGTGCGTGTGGCCCCCACCTTTATTCCTGACGTACATTTAATGCATCGAATACTGTAACTGATATGGGCTACATCAATCACCCCTTTTCTATTGTCGATGCTGTTTAGACGACGCGCCGCGGCGAGCAAGTGAAATAACGTTTAAACGGCTGTCACTCGATTAACATGGGTTGGAGCGGCGATAATGAAGTGCAACGACGACCACTTGCCTCAGCCTTGCCCTCCAACATTCTTTATTCTTCTTCTATTCTCGCTCGCTCTTAATTACCACTTACATCACTGTGCTTAACCGGCCCGCTGCTGCTTCACATGGCCAACCTAACAACTGGTGTCATCATTGTTTCAGCGGGTGGCCTGGACCTGCTATAGTAAATTATTTGCTGGATCTCGGTCGGGAAGTATGATGCAAACGAAGTCAATTTCCGAACAAGATCACCCCACTGATCATCTCACTATGATCTCATGGAATGTGCGTGCGTAACGCTGTCTTGGGGCACCAACCTGAGATCAGGCTTGTCGCTTTTTGGCAGCTGTCAACCATCCGCGCCCTTGCCATGCCTCGCCCGGTTATCGATTATCCGTCATTCGACTGCACCGTGCGTGCCATATTGTGCACATCATACAGTACACTGCAGATCGTGACCGGTAAACTTTTGTCCGACCGACCACAACCCACGCCCCCCTATTTTTGGGGGGAGTACCAATCAGGGGTCGATCGGGCCGTGCCATTTCGCTCGCTCTGCTCTGCTGACAGTTTATTCCGCAATCTGTATGTACTTGGCTCGTAAATTTTCGAGACACCCGAGCTGCGCAGCCGGCTGACTTCATTATGACATGATACAGCGATAGCGATCAGTGTCCAGTGCCAGTTCTCGATATAGGGTGAGGCGATAGGGTGAGGACTTGCTGCGTGATTTGTTGCTTGCTGAAATCTCCTCGCCATCGCAAATGCCGCCTAAGCCGGGCGCATCTTGGTTCGAGGTCTACAATACAGTACGTGCGGTGGTAGCCAACCCTTGCCTGGCAGCCCCGAGCTCCTGAGTCGCCCGGGTGTAGTCAAATTGCGGATGACTTATGAGCAACAAGGAAGATCACCAGGACTGACAAGACAAACGCCGTACTTGTTGTGAAGGAGAATGACACGTTGCCGCCTTGTGTACGACGTGGGCGTAGAATGACCAATCAATAAGAGAACAAAAAGAGCCTTTTAGGTATATCTCCCCTCCCCCGGATGGCGGTGCGGGTTGAAAGGGAGCGCCGTATACGTGCAAGTATCGCACGCATGTGACTCTCAAATTTCAAATGACTCAAGGGGATGGAGCAGGGGGCGACAGATGCAACCAATTGATGATTCGCCCATCCTTGATCTATCACTCTGACGGTTTCCATTTCATTTCATCTCACGGCTTCAACTGATGTAGTCCTAGTCAGTCCCGCCCCAACTAGATGCTACGTTGTGAATGTTGCGAAGCGATGTCTGACATCGACAGGATGAAAATTGTCGTTTGCTACATACGGAACGGAAGAAAGTCCGGATCGAATAATGGGACACCCCAAATTTCATGGTGGAATGGGACCGTTCCTTTTGGAGGATATGGAGCCGTCGAGTAGTGGCGTGGCGACTGCAAAAAGCTGCAGACGATTGTCGAAAACGTGGTACAGAATGGAAAAGCCAGACAGAGCGCTGATATTTGCCCCGGTGGTAACGTGCCCGGTTCAACCTTGCATTGCCTTGCCCGCAAATCCGCCCTTTGTTGTATTTGGGCCGATCGCGGGAGCCGGTCACAGGTTCCAGACCCCGGTTTGCGTCCTCCACTTTTATGGTCATTTTTATTGGGATATTAACGGTGAGTTGTTTTGAAAACCGGCTCCGGTGGTGGACTGTAAGGAGAGGGAAGCTACAAGGACGGTACGGCGCACAGGAGGATTGATGCCAACTGACCGCTGACGGCTACCATCGGCGGGTGGTTGTCATGGGCGGGTGCTCTCCCGTATGTGAAAGGGACAAATTTGGGCAGGGGCTTATTACGGCACGAAAATATATTGGGTGTCTAATCTAGATTCGATTTTGCAATGTTTCAGGAAGGGGCCGTGTCGGCATCTATATGCGTAAATGTCAGACGCCACGGCTTGCATTCTTACGTGAAAGAATCATAAATCGCGCTATTTATTGACACCAACTTAGGGTCCAAGTTGGGGTCGACACGGCCCGGCACCGGCAGGCACGTCCTTTACGCTCTCCGATAGACGGACCATGAGATACGACGCAGGGGCGTTTCAACTGGAGCGGGATGTGCTCCCACCTTAAACCAGAGCAAGTGAAAGTGAACGTGTGAAATGGAGGAAGTGAGAGAGATAGATTGTGACGAGCAAGGCCGTGTTCGGGAAGGATGTAACTGTTTACGGACGGTTGTGGAGCGACTGGCTGTGGTGTTGTGCTCTGAGAAACTGTGGCAGCCGGGTTCGGGCGGAGATCGCATTGAGTTAGTTCCGTTCCTGTCCAAACGCTGATCCATTAAATCTTGGCGGTGCTTCCTTTGAAGCGCAGAACGGAAAACGCGTGCGACCGAGCGCTTCTGGCCTAGTTCCCCGAGCGACGTGCGACTCGTGTCAAGTTATATCACGCCCTCCTGGTCGCCGTCACAACCTCTTCCTTTCCTTCCCCGCCTTTCACCACCTTCCTTTAGCCCCTCGGTCTGATCATGATGGACTCTTTCGAGTACGCGACCTCTCCCCCCTGTTTTATTTTATTTTATTTATTTTATCCTTCTCTCCTTTCGTTGACCCTTTGCCTTTGTTCTTCTAGTTTGGCCTTTTCCACCCTGGCAGATCCCCACTCATGGGCCGCTCCCTCCCCCTTGGACTCTCCCGATCCCGTCCATGTGTTCGACTCGATCCTATACCCCACATTCGAGCGCGAAATCGTGAGCCCTTCCCCCTTGTCCCCTCACGTGTCCATTGGTTGACCAGTTTGGTTGACGTGTCAGTGCTCCAACTTTACCTGTTGCGGGCTCAACATTCCAGACTTGCACGAGCTCCTTGCCCATTTCGAGGCCACACACGTCGAGTCTGTACCTGTCCTCCCCTATGAGCCGACTTTCTACCCTTCGGTAGACCCGGTTTATGATGTCGCGCATAAGGTCCTCAGTTTCCCCCAGCCTCGTTCACTACCAGAAGGATCATGTCCACGCACACCGAGTCCTTGTCCACCAACACTGGATAGCGAGTCGGAATCTGCAACCTCGCCATTAAGTTTGGCGGGTCCGCCCAGTCCCCAGGACATATTGGCTCGCGTGCCGACGCCAGAACCTTTCTCACTGACGGTCCAAAAAGAGCCGATTGCGCTCTCACCATCTCTATTAACGACACCACGCGAACCCGCTTGTGGACCAAAGCGCGTCGAGCGACGCGGACCTCGTGGCCGATTCCAGTCACATGAATTGACGACAACGCCGCGGAAACGTGAAAAATTATATCATTGCCCGGTACGGACAATTTAGTTGGGTCATTGTTGTGTGCACGTTGCTGATACCAACACGGTTAGAAACCTGGCTGTTTGAAGGTTGGTTCTCGTGCCAGGGTGACTCGCGGAAGCTTTATTTGTACTAACATGTGAACGCCACAGTCGTATCTAAACCCGAACGGGTTGAAATATCACCTGGACAAAGGCACCTGTCAACTTGTGTCAAGTGACGCTTAGTCTGGCCGATGACAGTCTGACATTCATGATCAGTTTCTCCCTTTGTCGCCGTACTGGAGAGGGATGGCAGAGTTACGATACCCGATATAGAGCGTGGTGTGGTGCTGGCGTTGAGCGCGGGGCACTGAGAGAGTACAAAAATCTTTTTTTGTCGGTGGTTGGGACAGGCTTATCTTATTTCCCCTGCTGTAAGCCGTGTATCTTAGAGCCATTGCCAATGCCGCATAATACATGAAAAAACAGGAGACCGCTCCTTTCTTCACTATGTATTTTTGTTGATGGGTGCCCTGTGCTAAACCATTTGTAGGCGGTGATGTACAACAAATATTGCGGAGAGGTCGTAGCGCCTGTCTCGTTTTGGTTGGGCCGCGGGGCGCGCGCCGTATGGCAAGTGAGACCGGCGATATCATCAACGACGAGTGATAAAAAAAAAATTTGTAACGTGGCGCGGATTCATCCGCGTACGTTCTCTGTGTCTGGTAGAGAGTTGGGAGAGAGATTAGCCGAGGATGGTGAGTGGTGGGGTAATGAGAGTACTCAAAGTCTCAGCATCTGTACGGTATCATTCACGTGGTGCAACCTCGTGGACGTAATGGACCGGTCACAGGCTCATTCACTCGTTTTTTCCTCTGCTGAAAAGAAAAGAAAGAGGTCGTCAGTTTCGGGTGCTCAACCGTGCGGTCATCGGTCCGAGTTCTTAGTTTTCTACTCAACACTCATCTCCTCTCACTCACAGCACAGACCACTATCTCCATGTCATGGTCCCCAGTTTCCCATCACCCCTCCTCTCTCTAGCAGCAGATGCCATCCAGGACCTTGACGGTGCTGATGCCATTACTGGCCTCTTGACAAGTCCGTTTCCTCCTCACTCACTCTTCTCTATCCTCACCCTTTCCTTTCTCAATCAGTCTTTACCAAATGCAAAGAGTCCATTCAAGACGGTCCACGTCTCGAAAACATCTCTTGGAGGCTTTGGCATCGCCATCTCAGATCCAAAAATCCTCTCCCCATTTCCCCACACTCCCCCCATCTTTTAATTTCACCCACCTGCCCTCTCACTCCAACATCCGAACTTGGCCTCGACCATTCTGGCACGTTTACTCGCCCTTTCCTCTCTTTTACCTCCATTTTCTAACGCTGCCCCTCCCCCTTCCCCATTTCACATTTATCCCCGCTTTCAGGTTCACCCACCGCATCCCCAGTGCTTTGCAATCCCCAATTAACCCCTCCAAATGGTGCTACAAAACCTTCACCTCCCCTCTCTGCCACCGCTCCTCCCACCTTCTGTCGCGTTGTCACATCCGGACAAAAGCCGGCTGCCCCCGTGGGTAAGATCATATGCGATATGATCCATGACAAGCTCAACCTCGCGGTTCTCAAGTCCCCTATGCGACTCCCCCTCCCCAAACTCGATCCCATCATCGTCGCAGCGGATCCCGGTGCGATGGTCGTCACACCCGTTCCAAGCATGCTCCTCCCTCCCCCTACCACTCCACCTCCCTCTGGCGGCCTCTTCCCACGCGTCGTGGTCGTCAACCCGACTCCTCACCCCACTCCTCCGGCCACACCGGTGCCATCGGGTCCCCCCACACCCCTCCAAACTACTGGCCAACACCTCGCGCCGCCCTCTCGGCTATACGCGGCTGTGAACCGGCATAATCCCCCGGACGCCACAACCCCCTCCAACTTGGCACCAACACCAGCCGCTTGTCCACCCCATCTATTCATACCAGTCCCTGTTACTTCCCCTGCTCACTTGCAACCGGGACTTCTCCCAGACTCAGACCCTCATCCTCGTCCACAACCGCAGCCGCAGCCTCTGCGTCCCGTCGATGAGACACTCAAACCCTCAGATCGACGATTCTTTTTGCAACAGGACCAGTCTCCTTCTCCCGAGCGTGATGGCCCAGACCGTGCATCAAACGGTTCCATCAGCACGGGTAAATCGCCGTCTGAAACTGGCGAGCCACAACCAAGTAGTCTCACTTCCAATCAGACCCGCCTCAGCGCTGCCTCGGCTTCCTCCCATCCTACTGGCCGCGGCCGCCGTTCCAAGAATCCTCCTTCCCGTCCAGTCTTGACTCGGCTCAACTCGGGTCGTCACGTCGCACAGGTAGTGCGGAAAGATTCCACCAAGCCTCGTCCACCATTCAATCTCAACCCAGATAAAGCCGCCCCGAAGGTCACCGGATCTTCCCGCCCGCCTCGCGCTCCCGTCGAGCCCCACCCACAGGCGAAGACCCAGACTCGCCACATGAATGGTGCTATGGCCCCCACCAAGGCATCCAACGCGCCCAACATGGCGGTGACGACAACGACGACATCAGCCGCGCCAAGGCGAGGCATCGTCGTATCGAATTCCTCATCCGAATACGGGACGACGGATACCGAGGAGGATGATGACGATTCCTGGGCATCGGAAGACATCAGCGAGGGTGTCGTAGATGACCCGGGTACAGGCACGTCGGGCAAGCATCCTCCCACGGAGGATGAGATCAAGCTACGTGAAGCCGCCCTCGAGGCTCAACGCCAGCGCGAACTGTTCGTCAAGCAACCAAAGCGGTCCTATTCAAATCTTGGTCGTACCCAGTCGGGTCTCCTTTCTCAACTACTCAACCCGGACCCGAACATGTTTCCTCCAGGACATTCATATCGGGTCACGTCTTCGCAAGACGTGACTCGACCTGGGATCCCTTCGGCACTGACATCGGGCAAGTCGGCCGCCGCTCTGCCCCTGGCCGCTCAAGTCACCGCTCAAGCTCCCATGGTGACAGCCACGTCCTCTGCTCATGGCGGCTACCGTCCCAAGGGACGTCCTCAAGGGGAAGAGCTGGAGGATGAGAGCGACAGTCCTGATGACCCGGATGATACCATCCAGCTCTCGCACAGTTTGGCCCAGCAACGTTTGGCCGCGCTCGCCAACCCTTCCCGCCGACGAGCGTCCGATAATCAGGGTCAGACTCAAGCATCGGCCTTGACGCGACCGATACTACCGACCGTCGCGACTGCGCCTATCCCGCTCAACCACCCATGGAATCTGCCCGCGCCCGCACCGCCAACGACGCCACGCACGACGCGACGGCAGATGCTCGCAACCGAGCTCAGTGAAAGCCTCCGACGGAACTTGCTCTGGGAACGGCAAGTGAGCAAGACCAATTTGCTTGGCAATGCCGGTCGGCGCAACGTACTCACTGGCGGTGGTGGCGGTGGCCCGCGTCCGCCCACGACGATGGTCAATGGAAATGGTGTTGGCAATGCGCAGGCTGGCCCGTCGCAACAACAGCAGCGACAGCAACAACCACAACCACAACCACAACCACAACCACAACCACCACAAGCACAGCAACGGCAACAACCTCGACAACAACGTCGAGGTTCAGGCGATGGTGCCGAAGACAGTATCGCCGAACGCAGACAACGCGCGTTGGCGAGGAATCGAACGTGGGCGGATGACTTCCATTACGCTGGTTGGTAGGGCAAATGCTTGTGTCGTTTCATTTTGTTATCAAATGACCATCACTGCGCGCTCTTTTCTTCCTTTTATTCATTTCTCTCTCGTTGTCCGTCACTGCATCTCTCGTCTTGCGGATCGCATTGTATATCACCATGTCTCGACTGCATCGTTTCCCACCCCCACCTCTCTCTCTTTTTGACTCTTGCTTGTTCTCGTGGCTGTGGTGGTGCTACTCTTGCGTCGCGTTTATTTTCATTAGTTGATCGGCTTTCCTCTCTCATTATCGTCGTCTCTTTGTTTCATAGTACTCATCACAAGCACGTTGGGCTAGTTTGTCGCATACCTGTACTACTAAGTTGATCATAGTATATATAATGTTAAGGTGGCTTTTTTGTTTGACTTTATCTTTCTCCGGCGTAATAGCAAATCATCAATTCAACTGCACGCGGTCGTTTTTATTTCTCTGGCTAGTCCTCAGTTTAAGTCTGCGACACAGCAACGATCAATAGCATTCGTAATGTTGACTACGGTATAGATACATCAAGAAGCGGACACTGTCGCTCATGAAACTCTCGAACACGGTCCCACTTCTCCGTTTTCTTCGCTCATCCATTCTTACCGAACCACCTTCAGTCGTTGCCACCGTGATCGGTAGCAGAGATGGTGTTGATCGGTTCGGTGTTGACGACATTGGTATCAACACCAACGCCATCTTTGGCACCCGCTTCGACCGCATCTGGATCTGGATCCACAATTGCCTCTGCCTCTGCCTCTGCCACTTCCTCTGCCTCTCCTTCTTCCTCCGCTCCTACGTCGTCCATGACCTCGTCCACGTCCTCGCCACCACTTTTGATCCGCGCCAACATTCCAGCCCGCACGCGCCTCAACCCGCGCGAAATCGCAGACTGCTTCTTCTCGCGATTCTTGAGATTCGCGCCACTGCCGCTGCCCTCGCCGTCACGTCCAGGGGACGCGTGCAGCTGGCTGCAGTATTTGCACGCGCAGCGCGGAGAACGACGGGTGTCGAGCGTGCGGTGCGCGCCGCGCATCAGCCACTCGGCGTGCTTGACGAATTCGAAAGGCGAGGCGAAGCTTGGGACGTCCGTTGCACCTGCACCGCAGTGGCCGCCCGATGTCGAGTGCGTGAGTGAGAAGAGGGCAGGAAGACAAACGAATAGATGGATTGAGGGAGAACGAGTGGAGGGGGAGACACACGCACCGTAGAGGTAAAAGTCGCGGCGGGCTTTGGAGGGCTCGGCGCGCCGCGGGGATTTGTGTAGGAGGAGGACGTAGCCTTGTGGGAAATCTGCGAGCGTCCAGGGTAGGGTGCCCATCATGGCTGTGGGTGCGAAGTCGCGCGCGTGTGTTGTATATGTGTTGCACATATCAGGTGTTATTGGTCCATGGATGGACGAATCGCACGGTGATATGTAGCACAATCATGGTTACGTTCAGGTCACAGGAGAAAACGTGGTAGTAGTGGCCGTGAGTGAGGGTATGCGGAGGGCGAATATGGGCTTTTGTGTGCGATGAGCGAGTGAGCTGTACGTACTGCCTAGGACGAGCGGCGCGAGGTACTTGGCTATCTCCGTGCGCCAACGGTGCGAGTCCGGGTGATCCAGTGGGATGCGCAGATAGTAGTTCTGCTGAAGAGTGCCATTCTCCTCCTCTGGCTCTAAAATGACGTGTTCCGTCGGGCGACGGCTGCTGTCGCCATCAGACACCAGGAAGACGAGCTCTCCCTCGTCTGTTGCTCGAAAGTGCGGGCCATCAACGAGCATTGGAGGTACAGGTAGGTTGCCGAGGGATTGTTGATGGATGGAGAAGGATAAGCAACTTCTATTGTCACTGCACAGCACATGGGATAATCCATGATGTAGCAATTGAAATAGCTGTATCATCACATGACCAAGTACAACGCTCGACTCGACAACGGAAATACACCATACAGTACCAACCATAAAACAGCCAACTTAACAGTACAAACAAATAGATACACTCCCACATCCTCTCTTTTCCAATTCCATCGGTAAGAAAATTCGACAACTTGCTAGTTTCCTCGCCTGGTGTCGACAGGGGTAAATATCTTCGTCCATGGTCCATGGGTGTCGATGGCGGCACGACGTCGGAAGGACGGAGGTAGATTTTGTATATTGAACACCTCCATGACCTCGGCGCCATTAGAGAACCGAGACCGCAAGTCATCCGGCACGTCCGAAGCGACCAGCTCGCCGCATATCGTGTCCAAAATGGCCTTGACGTCAATCTTGAACGATATATCCGACCCCGTCTCGATCTTGCGCAGGAGAGGAATCACGTTTGACAATAGGTTGGCAGCCACGGCGAGCTGCAGGTGGCCTTCCCTCTCGCACCATCTTTCGATGACAACGGACGGTGCACCGAGCTGGAGTTGGAGGAGCGAGGAAGCCTCGGACGGGAAACATTGCCACTTGCCGTTTTTCCACATAGCCGCGATCAGCGCCTGAATGCAATGGGCACGGATCGCGGTGAGAGGGTTCGGATCATCCGCGGTCTTTACTGCCACTGCCCACGTCTCTGTGGAGAGCGGTCCCCACGGGTCGTTCGTTAGTTGGGACCATTGGTTCCAGATCGCACGGAAATGGCGATCGATGGTTTTAGAGAAGCACCAGATAGCTCCTAAGCACGCGGTCAGACGTTGTCTCCTGGCCCCTTCGGGTAGGAGACCAGTAGTGCACGTCGCTAACAGCTTGTCAGCAACAGGGTCAACCAATCGCTCTAATTCTGGCTTGATTCCCTGTGCATGAGGAGCCATCGACCCATGGAATAACCCTGGAAGCCCATCAAGGAATTCCTCCAATTCGTGGTCTTCGTCCAGGGACATCAACGTCCACTGAAGCGCGCGAGCATCGGCCTGTGAGGTGGGATTATTTGCCTTCTTTTCGAGTGCGAGGCGCATGCCCTGTTTGATCTTTTGCCGCCGCTCGCGAATAGCATGCTGCACGGCATCTGTTCGCCGGCGAAGCCAAAGCTTAATCAAAGGCGCGGCTTCTATGATGAACCAAACAAGGGCCGAAATTGGTGTTTGGTATGGCGAGTTGTGAAAGTATAGTGGCATGATGGTGAGGAGAGAGTAAACCAGGACTCCGGTCGAGACCAAAGCAAGTAGAATGAACGCGACAGTGTGGTTTATGCCGAAGAGGAAGTCGACGAGTCCTACGTAGAACAGAAGAACTGATACGTGTAGGAGCGCAGGAAGCACTTCGACAGCCGCCGCGAGCCCGAATTTCTCCACACCGTCCGCAAAAAATGCACGGATCCGCGCGCGCTTTGGAGGGTTATAAGGCCTATCCGCAACTTGCACATACCTCCGCGTCCATTGTTGCATGAGGGTCGCCCACAGTGCACAGAACGTGCTCGTGGCGAGACTGGTGAACCACAGCGCATTCACACGCACGGCAGATGATGTGGGTTGGAAGGTTTGGCTGGGAAGAGTCAAAGGCGACGAGGGTGCCCCATTCGAAGGCGAAGACAACTGTTGAGAGATTTGGGCAAGCAGCTGATTGGTGTCCGCATTTGGATTGGGCTGCAACTGCTGATAGCTGACAACGATGAACGCAGCCACCGTCGCGGAGAAAAGACCAGTCTGACCAGCGTCTCGGCGTGAGTACAAACCTCGGCAAGTTCATGGATGATAAAGCCTGACGTACGAACACCAGTACCCCGTCTGTGTTTGCTGTCCAACTTTCGCAATGCTCTTTGTCATACTTCTCTGCTTGGGAAAGATACAGACCCCAGATCTTGGCCGACGGATCGCCGTACAGAGTTTGGCCCGTAAGACCAGTGTCTCTTCGCGGTATATTGTTCATGACTTGGTCAATTGTTGGGCTCTGGGCACCACCAAACCTATCGTCTTGAATACAGGGTGAATGGGCATTTACAAAAAAAAAAAAGGGGGGGAGGAGATGGAAACTGGTCACTCACCTTGAGAGATTTTCTCCTCGATGGGCAACTCGGTAATATACATCGACTGAGGGCTGGAGGTTGCAACACCATAGATCGTTGATCCAGCAAGGCCATCCGGGTCTGAAAACGAATGCATTGTCCAGAAGCCGGACATGAGATCCAGCCTTCGACGCACATGAGTGAATAAGATAACGAACTATGTCTCGAAGACGGTGAAGGACCGTATTCGAGATCGGACCGAACAGTATCTCTGCTCATATCCTAGTGAAGTGAATGAATCAAGAGAAAGGCGCGATTTGGATGTTTGGTTCGGGCGACGAAGGGGGGTTGATGGAGGAAGGACGGCCAATGCAAGGCCGCTGGCAGCTCTACAAATAGCCAGCGCTAATGCGACTGCCTCGTGCGATCCTCAAGGTTTGTTGTGAGGAAGGGAAAGCACTTGTCGGAACACTGTCGGAACAATTAGGTCAGGCGTTGGCAATTGACAGTCGGACGCAAGGTCGATCATGAAACATACTATTTCGAACTACAGACACCGGGAAGTCGGACACCAGGCGATGAGACCGCAATACGGAGGTCGAGCGTTGAACGTTGAATGTTGAACGACTGCAAAGGATAAGGGTACACGGGACATCCTCATGATCAATGGGAAATGACATGCCATAAGTGTTTGATGTATATATATGAACGAGCGCTGGTGTGGTAATCTACCACAGCGAGCGCTACACACATTCAACGAGAAAAATGACATTTTTCAACAACTACTTAAATGGTCTATGGCTGGCCGAACAGACCACTAGCGGAAGGGGAAAAGGTACTCGTGTAATCAATGATAGCCAACAGATCCAAAAAATATGCAGCTGGTATAGTTCAACTGGTATTCTAATCAGCGTCCAATTTCGCTAGGCGGCTCGAGTATCCACCCATACTTCGCAGAGTTCGTGCCCGGTCATGACTACATCAGGCACAATGCAATTACGCAAGGAATGCAACAGAGAATGCAACGCCAAGGATGCTCGAGAAAAGAGAAATCGAAAGAGCTCCCGCGCCACTGGATGAGCTGCCGGTAGATGAGGAACCAGCCGCACTGCCCGTACGAGAACTGCTGCCACCTGCTCCAGTGTTTGTGGGATTAGAAGTAGCTGTGGTTGGGGAAGCGAGGTTGGCAAAGTCAGTGTAGATTGCAGTACTCTGGTATGTTTGACAGTTCGAACTCGAAGGGACGACAGGGGTGTAGGGTATCGACGTGATCGGACCGAGAGACTCAGGGGGTTGGGCGTAAGAAAGTGTTTGTCCACCTGAGGTATAAACTCCGGGAATCTGCATGGGATCGGTATCGCAAACCTCGAAGGTGCCGTTTTGCGCTTGGTTGGGCATATTGTAAACAAGACCGATGCGATCAAGAGTGTGCTGACAGTAGCCGGCGGGGTTTGTACCGTTGGGGTTGCAAATCTTTACTCCGAGCATGTTCCCACCTACGAATCTAAAAGCGTCATATTAGCAATCACTATTGGACTTGAGCAGTCTTTGCAAGTGACGAACACATTCCAATATGGGGTTTGCTCATAGGTTGAGTTGTCCGCGCTGAAAGCAGTTGTGTACACCAGACCACCAATGGGGTTACCCAGCTGGAGGTAAGCATATCATCAGCCAGGGCACTCTCGCACATCACACAGAATGCAGCGTACCAAATCTTGTCCCCATCCGTCGAGCTCACCACCGAAGTCACCAGGTTGAATATCGACATTCTCTTGCTTGATGAAGGCGACAAATTGCACGTAGTTAGGGTTGCGAAGGACTTGAACACCCGAAATAGTGCCGGGAATAACTCCGCGCGCACCATGGCCCTTCTTCGTGCACCAAGTGACTTCCTCACCCTCAGTGTCCGCTATGGTCGAATTGGGTTGAGAAGGGGAAAAGAAGCAAAAGTCTGAATAGCACGTCAACCCACGAGTCGGAGAAGTTTTGAGTGGAACTCACCAGTAATGTCATTGATGATAGCGGTCTGGCACATAGACTGCTGGTTCTCAGTGGAAGCGTTGCATTGGTTGTAGCCAACCTGGGTCCCACGAGCATATTGACCAGGGATGGCTTTGTACGGCTAGCAGTGAAGGTCAGAAGAGGGGAGGGGAAAGATAAAGAGCGATATAGAATCCATACAATCGCCGAATAGGGAAACTGCAGGCTGGCAAGCGGTGTTGTTGGGAATGTTGGGACGGCGGCAGGGGCGGCAGTAGTCTGGCCAGCAACGTATGTTGTAGTGGCGAGAGCCACGAGAGCAAAAAGAGTGGAGGGGGCCATGACGAGGCCGATAGACTAGGCAAACAGAAGGGAAAAAATGTAGGAGGGGGATATAACAAAAGTCTGTGCGCGACGAGGCGACGACGACGACAAAAAAATGACGAGAGGTAGTGAAGTGGAGTGAGCCGCGAGCTGGCAACGATGACATATATATAGACCACTTTCGGCTTTTTGCGAGTTAATTTTGCGCATATTACATAATTGAATGCATTTTACGTTGACGACAACTGCGGCGCACGGACCAATTCCTTCCACGTGATCTTACGCGCTCTGTTGATCAAACGCGTCCCGCGTCCCGACAGTGTCCCAAGATATTCAGACCCCGACTTTGATAATTATAAAGGTGTCCCCCATGACCCCTTTACATCTGCTCATCTTTCTCACTCGGCATGGCAAGAACGGCAACAGGTAAATTCTGTTCATTTTGTTTCTCCCTTTCTCGCCCTGATCAGTGGAACTTCAACAGAGACTTCAACAAAGGCAGCGACTCGTCGCGCCAGTGCCAAGCCCAAAGATGGTCGGCTACGTCCTCTTTCATCGTGTATGCGCATATGTTCACTCTCTTTTGTTAGCCGACGGGAAGGAGAAAAAGCGTGCACCCTCTGCGTACAACCTCTTTGTTAAAGAGCATATGAAGACGTACCTTGCGGACAACCCCGGGAAGACAAACAAGGATGCCATGAAGCATGTATGTCTTAGCATCTTGTTTATCATTATTGTGGCACACCAACATGCCTAGATCGGCGCACTTTGGAAAAATGCTCCTGAGAATCCTAAGCGCGGTCAGCAAGCCAAAGAGAAGGCACCCAAAGCCCCCAAGCGATCGAAGAAGGCAGTAGCAAATGACTCTGCCGGCCCCGAAGTCGAGCCAGGCAGCGATGAATAAATGACCTGTAGGTTTCGTGTTTCTAAAACCTTTTGGGCCAATCTCATCCCTTGTTCAGGTCGGATGAATTATTGGCTGTCGTCGTCTCGGGATAGTTCTTTTTACCTCTGTATTTTAATGTGCTTTCATACCTATAATACTGTTCCGCTGTCGATCTGTGAACTGGTGCCATGATGCGTGGACAGTGTGTAGACGAGAATGGTTATGGGTTGCCAAACCCATTATTGTAAGATTGGGGTGTTGAATACGTTGCATGGCATTATGTCTGGTGTTATCGCGCCTCCATTCGTCTAACATGACGATCGGCTATCTAAAGGCCACCAATACGCGCGGACACGGACTATGGCGTACACCCACGAAACCCGCCGACGAACGAAGGATGGAACGAACTTTGTCCTCCGCGGAGGCTTTACCTGAGACTCCACTTGGTCCTCATCATGGCAATTCTTGTGCAAAGAAAGTCTATACTCGGGTACAGATGAATCGAAGATGATGCCATGCGTCAGGGTTAGCGGATCTAAACGATACGATCAGCAAGCCCCGCTACAAACCTAACTGAACTGTGAAGGCGTCACCTGTTATATTCTGATATTATACCATCGTCGGGGCGGATCGTTGCAGCCCTTGCGCTCTCTGTCTTCGAAGGGAGGGACGGAAGCACGCCCTGATGTGTTTGGTGTACGAGCGCAAGTCAATGTCATTGATGTCGGGGTACGAAGATTGTAGCATTAGCGCAAGGCCACCGTTGAGGGCACAGTACAGCCGCGTGCTTGATAGAAGCACTAAAGCTGAAACAACAATGCCTCAGTGTGAAATGAGCACGTTGTAAGGAACTGCGAGTTCGCCCGCGGTGAAGTCCACGATAGAATCCTGTCACGGCAGCATCTCGAGTTAGGAGGCTTGGAGGCGATTGAGCGGTGCAGTTCCGAACCCAGACGGGCCCTCAGCCGAGAGACCGCGCAGCGTTGTATGAGTATGAGTGAGATCGAGCTTACATATTCAAGTCACAAGAAAACAGGCGGCGGTAAATGGCCACGTTTGAAACAGGAACAGCAAAGACAAACGACTCGCCCGTAGCTCAGCAGCAATGGAATGAAGAGAGGGAGTAATAAGTCGGTTCGACACCACGTTCAAATGTTGACTGCTCCAGAATTGCGCGACTATTGGCATGCTCCATGCTCCGGAGTCCGCATAAAAACAGACAGAGCGCACGTGGCATAAAAAAACCTTAACCTTAGGTCAGGGTCTTCTGCCCTTCGCACGACTCGCACGTTGCGTTGGATGTTTTGGTGGCCTAGATCGCGCTCATGTGGCCATTTGTCTCACTGTTGCGAAGCTATACTAGCCGAAATATACGTCACAGACCGCCAGCATCTCTGCAAAGGCTTTTATCATCCCTTCATTGTCCCAGTCCGCTGGAACACAAACGTCATGCCCAAAGCTGGGTACTACGCGGTCAAAGTTGGCAAACGGCCAGGCATATACACGACATGGTCAACATTTCACGTCTTGATTTCTGAGTGCGTTGTTATTGATTAATATTGTAACCAGGGAGGACTGCCGAGAACAGGTGGACGGTTATCCTTGCGCAAGGTATAAGAAACTGAAAACCATTGAGGAGGCGGAGGCTTGGATCCTGGGCGGCGCCAGCCAGTCTGGCCACGTACAACAACGTAGTGTGCCCTATCCTGTAAGGCAGAAGACCAAGCCAGCAAACCATTCGCAAGATCAGGCCAGTACCCTGATCTGGTCACAACCCAGCGAGGAAGTACGAGCATCCTCTTCACCACCAACGATTATCATGATACTTACGCTCACCACCTAGTCAGATTCCAGATTCCAGCCTGCCTCTGGCCCTTCGAATGATAGATCGCGTGCTGCGGTGGAACTATCGAGAGTTACGGCCTCGTCCTTGTCACCATCGGTCGGGGACGTGGTATACACTGATGGCGCGTGCTCGGGAAATGGGCAGTATGGATCTGTTGCAGGCATTGGTGTATGGTGGGGTCCTTACGACACACGGTATGCGCTTTCTTCACAATGATGCTGCTCACTAATGTCAGCTTCGGTTATAGAAATATCTCCGAACGCTGTCCTGGCCGTCAGACAAACAACCGTGCCGAGTTGATTGTACGTCGGATCCCTCGGAGCTAGGGTTTCCTCTAATGCATGCTGATCCAGGCTATTATCCGTGCGCTCGAGACAACACCGATAACTTCTGTGCCTCTAGTCATCAAATCCGACTCGGAATATGCCATAAAATGTATTTTTTTTCTATATTGTCATATCACCCCTGATCGGGTCTGTAGGTTTTACCGACTGGCTGCCTGGCTGGCGCCGCCGTAACTTCACCACATCCAAAGGGACTCCCGTCAAGAACGTGGAACTCGTGAAGTACATGGATGCCCTTTTCTCCACTCGACAACGGTCTGGACAGCAGGTCAGGCTTGAACATGTACGCGGGCACGCTGGTGAGGAAGGGAATGAGGGTGCAGATGCACTGGCAGTCGGTGGAACGAAGCTACAAGCAGTAGAGGAGCCAGATTGGGACGCACTGAAGTTTATGCTGGAAAAGGAACCCATACGAGGGATGTCCACCAGCACAGAGTTGGCAGACGCATCTGTAAGTCAGGACTGAATTCTGGATCGTGTTGAGTACTTAGAACATTCATTTGTAGATTTACGCTGACATGATACTTGATGAAAATGATCTGCTAGCAGAGCTCGAGGAAGACTAATCTTTTCACGTCGTCTTGTTATGCAGTTGCTCCCCGTGTTTGTCCTCTAATGACGCAGGCCGTTCCAACTTTTGAGATTACGGTGGGACCGTGGAGGGTTGCCTCTATGTCTTCGCCAAGTCCTGCTCTGAAGGCGACACCTGGTTGGCCTATGTGCACTTTCGCCGCTGATGTCAATCCTGCTGAGATGTGCCCGACACGAGCCAAGAAACGCACGCCCACTACCTCAACACCGCGGCGTAAACATGGGATACCTGATCCAGTCATTCCGAAACCCCTCTTTCTTCGCGCCCGTGAACATAGAGAGGTCATGTGTATGCCACAGCCCGAAATGGCTGGCACCCTTTCCCTCGGTGGGACGTCGACGGAGATGGACCCCTGGTTGTGTGCAGAAGCACGCTGTCCATCATCCTCGGGCGTACGCGCGGGTCACCGTCATGCGTGCGGTGTAGGAATTACTCGAGGAGTGCAGGGGTGTATGGTTCTGTGAACGTCACTTCTTGTTGACAACGGTGCCGGAATGTGGATGGTGCATTATAAGTAGTGCGGACTCGGAGGAGAACCATGGTGCAGTATGGTGGCAGTCACCATTGTTTCGCCCACCCTTCGTGCCGTGCCAGGGAGTCCTCGATGTATCTGTCCTTCTGTGGGTTAGGGATACCTCGCCGCGATTCTCGGACAGATACGGAGTGGCAAGACGATAAGGCGGGTGTCACTTTCCGTCAGCATGATATACCATTCAAGGGTGTTGATTGCCCCTCGTGACCAGAGAAGCGTCTAAGAGAAAGAAAACAGACGTCGCAGCGATTGGTGTGTACGTACACCCTCCGAGATTTATCCATTTCCGATCGCAAGAGAATATTCCAGTCCCGGTAGACTGTGTGAAAGAGGTCCGAACGTGGAACATACTACGTATGGTATATGGCGATGGCGTGGCTGCTGCGGATCGTTCTAATTTGTCGCCCGTCCTAGAGCTGGTGCGCAAAGAAGCGATTGAACGTGGTAAGTCAGATGAGCAATTAGGCATGCATGGGGATACGAATTTGACGGATGAAACGGTGCCAATTCGTTTTGGTTCCTCTTTGTCGCGGCGCTCATGATGAGACCAGCTGACGCGCACGCCACCAGCCCTCGGATTCTTTGCGCCGTGATGGCGGGCGGTCAGGCGGGACACGGGAGCTGGGTACGACCGATTTCTAAGAGCCGAAAAAGTATAAATGTTCATCCCTGGATCTTGTCTTTCGCCGTAGATCGCGATCAGATCCGGACTGAATCCCATGATTGGGTGCCCAAGGCCCAAGACCGAACCGTGGACTCTCGGAGGGTGCCGTGGTGTACTGATTAATTGGTTCCGGCCGTGTATTTTCCTATTCTCAATAGAGCAGTGCCGAGTCGTTAGAGATAATACAGTACAGCGCTCGCTCAGAGCGCTCAGTTGTGTTGGGCGTAATATGGATCCATCCCTCGTGGGTGTCATGGCGTAGCTCATCGTGCCTGAACAGTAATCGATGCCAATCCCGGTCCTTATTTTGCCCTCCCTTCACCCAAGCCCCGGAATCACACTCTCACCCGTCGCCCTAACGGTCGGCGAGCCATAGGTTTGCATTATTTTGACCACCTTCATCACCACTACCAACTACGATCATCGCCGCCTCGGTGCCAAAGCCATGGACGGTCAGGAAGATCTCAGCGGCCTCAATCAGCCATGGAACAATCCCCCAAATGATGCGTCTCGTAGTCTCAAGTGTCAGTAGTATTTGCTTGTTACGTTTAAGGGGAAGTTGTGATGCTCATAATACTCACTCAGCTAAAAGCTCGCACTTAAACACTATCCAACACCACGGCGCGCTCCCGCCTCCGTCGACCTCCCTTTACACTCCTACCACGGTTCCAGTGCCACACCGACGTAAGTCACACAGAGAAACCCCTTGTTCATTGCCAACCACTACAATATTTTCAGACCTCCATTCACACGCGCACTCCTTTGACCACCATGGGAGTCATCAAACTCCCGTGGTTTCCGCTCCTTTGAACGTTGCGCACCCCGCGGTAAAATCACGCCCCGGATTTGACAGTGAGCTTGTGACCCGGTTGGCGGAGCATCTCTGACACTTGTCCTTGCGTAGGTCGTCCCTCTCAGTCGGAGCATCAGCGGTGGATCCCTGGAGAAAATGGCGGAAGTGGGGGATATCCGCCTCATGCGCCGCAAAACGAGTTTGCCTTGAATTTGAAGCTCCCACAGCCGCACCCACCGACCCGTCGTATGTCATGCAGTGTATTATCTACCACCGAGGCGCTCACGGGAAAGTAGCACCCTATGAACCCCCCCCCTCAGCCGCGCTGGCACCCATTCCCCAGTCGAATCAATGGTGCCGAATTCCGGGTTGTCAAAACAAAGCGTATTGGAACGTCGCAGAAAACGAGCAGTCGGAATATTGCGGAGATGGTCACGAGTTGTGAGTTTTCTTTCACGTCTTGGATAGTCTTGCTTCCCCACACGTATGTTTTCAGGCAAGCCATAACGACCGGGTTGGTGAACTCTTGCGCAATGTGTAGGCAACGCCCGCGCCGCACAGGGGAGCGTGTATGTGGTCGTACCTGTAGGGAACGAGAAGGTCAAGCAACTCAAATACAAGGATCGTACTATGGTGCGCAGGTGATTCGACGCGAGCCCAGGGGGAGGCCAGGGACATGATTTGGGTTAATATTTCGGCTCTGTATAGCTTGTATTGGAATTATTGTGATACTTGGGCTGTCAATTCTACACGCCGTTTCGTGTGCATACCTACGCATTCTAATGATTGCGGTGGTGTTGGAACACTGAGAGTAAACGTGTAACCGGTGACTGCCGCCATTGACAATTTGCCATGCCGGTTTCATCTTACGTAACGAGGGTTGGTTGTTCTCTTTCTCTCTTAAGAAGTTCCCTGATCCCACTGGCACCCTTCTCAGGCTGGGTTACCCAACCCTCCTTGCAGCTTGCAGCATGCCAGCACGGTCTTCTTTCGTGGAACATAATACATGTATGCCTCGAAGGGACTGATGCTGTGACACCGATCAAGATCTTCCATAAGGACGCTTCTACGGGATACGTGAGTGGATCTCTCTCACCGGGATGTGCTGCCTCGAGTATCCAAAACGTTTGCCAGAAAATACAATCTAGCCCCACATTGCACCTCGAGGCAGGTGAACGAGGCAAATACGCATCCCCTGAAACTGGCAACTTTGTACGGGCTCTTTTCGAGTTGGCAAGGCAAGCGGAAGTACGCACCCCGTTATTGCATCCGTATCAGGAACAAGTGGTTAAAAATAATTGATGATAGGCTTCTAATCCATCATTAAGTCGCAACTTCGTGATAATACATCAGCTAATTGGAGAGCGCCTTACTGGCACAGACGGGCACCTGACACCTGACGCGAAGTTCGAGTTGTGAGTCGGAGTAGGAGTCTGGTTGTATCGCAATTGCGGCTCCTGTGCCTCCGGGTCGCCTTTTCAACTCACTGTGGCCCGTTACGCCCTCAAAGACATGAATAAATGGTCGTCCCCAAATCGCCTGCTGAGGCTTCCCCCGTCCCTCTTCCGACGCATTCTACCATGAGCCACCCGTACCGAGACCCGCGTCATCAACCCACGAGTGGTCATTATCCGACCTCCGCGAATGTACCCAGACAGTCTGAACAGCACGGTCTACCCTTTTCCACCACTCAAGATCCCTATTCCAATCATACAAGCCAGCACGGTATTTTTTCATCCGCAAACAGTGGAAGGTTGACTAATTCTTTTTGCTACAGTGTTTCCAGGGCCAACGCCCTCAGAAGGCCAGCAACATCCTCAGCCTTCTGGCCATTCTGGTAGCTATCCGCCTTACGCGGAGGGTCCTCTTCCTTTTCCAGAGCCATATCCCGAATCAAGTCCTCCCCAACGCGCTTCCGCTGGATACTCAACAATTTATGGCGCCCCCCCGCCATCGCAGACAATGCATCAATCAACATTAGGCCCATATCAACAGGAACGTCAGCTTCCGTACGACTACCTCTCATCTGGTGGATCTTCCGATAACCACCGCGCATATACAACCGCTAGCTCGGTCACTAGTGGCTCTGTATACGCGCGTTCTGAGTTTCAACCTCACCCGGGACCAAGCTCAGGTTACACCGACGTGGACGCGCGGGCCGAACCTCAGAATTTGAACGCTTCTTTATACGAGGAAGGACTCCACGACTCTGATCCCCTGCAAAAAGCACCAGGCAACCCTCCTACGGCTGGTCGTAGTGAGCAATGGGCTTCACTTTGGTATCTCTTAATTGATGAGCTCTTTTGTAGGGCCTCAATGTAGATATCCATCTTGCTATAACCATGCTTTCGTCGACCCTCGTGTCAATGAACTCAGGGAGTGGTGTAGCGACAGCCATATGCGGTGCGCCGTCCACCTCTACTCCAAAATAACCCCGAAATGGCTTACTCTCCCTCTCCCCCAGGGCTGCGGTGCAAATGGGTCTGGAGAAGGCTTGCAAGCAGTGTTGGGTATGGCCCCGTCGCAATGGTTTTCATTACTGTAGTGGGAATGTTTGTCGATACCGCCCTCCCGGCTGGTAGCTAGCTTGTAACTTGTGCTTAGCGGATTATTTGGCCTCTAGCTCACAGGTCTTATTTTGTTTCCCGATATCAGTTTGGGTTCTCTCAAGTAGAGATATCCTCCACCCCCATCATTACTTCCCGAACGTTGATTATTTCTCCTAGTCAAACTCGGTAATGAGTGTTGACCGTTGGGGTCGTCAGCAGATTGTCGCGACAATATTTGGTTGAATTGATCGAGTCTTACCGGGTGTGGGTTAGAATCGAAGACAGAAGTTTCGGTTATCGCTACTTCAACTTGAATGCTCCAGCAACTACCTTGGGTCATTTCAGTCAAAAACTTAAAGTCTAACCCTAACTCTGTTACTCTGAACATCTGGTACTCGTATGGAACAACTATGGCGCTTGTGGTACCAAAGATTCAACTGCACTTGACGTCTTCCGTTCTAATGGTCACGGGGGTGTCCATACATCCACTGTGGTACGCTTTTCGGAGCCATGCACGTTCCTAGGAACCCGGTACTTGGGTACAATTCGGTCACAAAGGTAGCCAAGAAGCGTTCCCCCGGTCCGTGAACCATGCCCTTCTCGTCAACCCTATGAATCAGATGCAGATCTCGAGGGATGGAATCACGTCGAAAGCTCCGCGAAACCGAGACGAGCAGGCCCGCTGTTGACTTGGTCATCGACGTATTGATTACCATTCGCTCTCCTCTTGTCGCCGCCGTTTTCAATGCTATCTAGAACTTTTCTCTTTCTCCAATCATCGCTGAACTTCCGTTTGTTCAACCAGTCGCGGTTGAATTTATTCCCCACTTCCCAAGGCCTCCCCTCCCCGTTCATGGCACATGCTTACTACATCCACTCATACACTCGGGGAGAGTGTACTTATCTATCTTACCCCTCACTGAGCCTTCATCCCATACCACGATAGCCTGAGAAAAACACAGTGGTTTACGGTCACAAAAGGTGCCTACTGTTCAATTGCACTCCAAATGACTTCATGCTTACCGAGGTCGACCTAATGTCAAGCCTCGCCATCTCAGCACGTACGGTGGTACCTCTGCTGTCAGTGTCAATTAAAATAGATTCCAAAAATGGAAGTAATATTGGGTTCTCAGCGGGGATGGCTAGATGAGTAGACAGGGAGGAAACTTGTAAGGAGCAGAGAAATTGGGCCGATGTGGCCAGTTCTCCCTAACACCGAAACTTTCTGTCAGGCGGAAAACCCCATGGAACTCAACATACCGGGCTTATGATTGATAATAACTTTTTCTGGGCTTAGCACACGTTATTGGCCTTATCCTGGGTATGAGTAAAAAATGAGTACTGTAGTAAGTTTAAGTGCACAGGAAAAAGGCGGTGGGCGGTGGTTATCGTCACGCATATGATACACACAAACCAATCGATTACGTGTTATCGATTTCATCTTTCTATTTTTTTTGCCACCCGAGCAGGGCCGCAGAGCATCTTCGTAAACTCTTCTGAGTCAACTCGTGGAACCTTACTCCATATCCTTCAACTGGATTCTAATTTTCAGAGAGCAACCCGAGTCACGACAAAAGTCTCAAGAAGACTCGGACTCATGCTGGCGATGTGCACGTGGAAATAGTGAGCGGCAACATGTGGCCATTGTTATGGTGCTTACCTTATGTGGTACGTCTTACGTCTTATGGGTGGAGCAAAGAAAAAAAAGAGTTTGCCAGTGCAGCGTGAGGAGCGCACTGGCACTGAGCTAGGTGAGACGAGTTGGTTCCACCGACGTCATTACCACGTTCTGGCAAACAGGCTCAATAATATGGTTCAAGCTTTGACGACTTTTCCGTGACGGCACCTTAATGATCTTCAAGTTGTATCTGGCGAAAAATAACATTTTATTCGGGAATTGTTCCGCAGCAAATCCGTGGTCCCACAGACGCAAAATTTCTCTCGAGGGTTCGTATTTCAACACAACTTGAAATCCACCCACTTTACAAGGATCTGGGTGAGAGAAACTGGCGGTCGGACCATAAATCTCTGCCCCGCGAGACTGCGGCCAGGTTTCCCGTCCCGTATGACGCCTTGCTTTTTAGCACACGACTTTTGTATTGAGCCCAGGGAGGGCCCAGAAAAGCAAGGGGAATTCGCGTGGACTACAAGTATACGAACAACCCCTTTCCAGATGAAGAGGAGGCTGACATTGCAGTGGTTAGGGAAGAAGCCTTCGCCGTCGTTCCCGAAAATGATCCCGGATACTATACATGCGGGGGGTCATCGATACCGGTGGTCATCGATCACCCCTTGCCCTTTACAATGTCAGCATGCAACTCTCGCACCACCCTATTCCTTCGTGATTCCGTGAGGGCTGTAGACAGTTACTAGATGCAAACGATTTTCGATACCCTAGGCCCCTTGCAAAGTAGCTCGACATGGTTCTTTTTGAAGACAGAAAAATCGAGCGCGCGTATGATTCACATGCATCATATTCACGACATTATAGTAGTGTCATCGATGTACATCACCTGCTATCTCTTACCTGGTCCTACTACAATGTGAGTGGAACTCTACTAGTACCTATTTGATATGCCCCTTAGGCTCAGATGCCAGTGAGGCGCGTGTTACTATGACTCGGATGATGGATAGATCGGCTCGTGACTGCATGACTCTTGGTTGCCGCGCGGTCACCTTGCGCTCAACACGTTCAACTGACATGTTCCATCCATGTACGAGACCGTGTCTCTGCCATGGAGAAACGCGTGTGGGCCATGATTTGTTGTGGGCAAGACAAGGTTCTGCCTATTTCAAACCCCCCTCCACCCCTCCTCACGAAGGAGGTATGATGCGACACGCGTGTTCGACCAGAATGCTCCATCGACGCGCTTCGAATCTCATCCGTTACGCCCAGAGAGGGGGAGGGATCCTCCCGACAATTGCCCGATAACATGTGCCGTCGCGTCGAGCGACGAATTTAAGACCTTTTGTCCCAGAGACTATTCCCCAGAAATCGCACAAGTCTCAGTACATGGATAATCAGCCCCAACGCGCTCGGACCGCACGCAACACTTCGAACAACCGTGACCCTGACTCTCATTACTATGGTCAGTCAGGTCAACAGCAAGGTGAGTGCATTAGTGCAGACCTCCTTCCGCCGACTGCTAATATGCCAAATGGTTCGGATACTACTACTGTAGTAGTGATCAACCCGCCCCATAATCAACAGCCACAGGGCCAGGCAAATATCGCGGCTAGCTCTTACCCTCCGCCTGGTGTGCCTCATGGGCGAGGCTCTCAAGAGGATGATGCGAGTGAGTATGGTGTAGCTCTTTAACCTCTAGGCTAAAATAGAACGCTTCACTGGCAGGGTACCTGCAGGCGAGCACCACAAGCAACTACAATGCTGCAGGTTTAAGGCCACAACCCTCAACACTCCTGTCAGTACCCATCCCGCAGACGAACTTCTCGCAGGCCGGCTCGTCGGGAACACACCCCCAACCCGTTATCACGGCTGGGAGCACTGCACCCTCCTTTAACAGCCATGCACAGTTCCAAGCTACTCAAACAATCAGTGGCTTTAACGATCCCGGTATGTGATATATCTTGCCAATGGCACTCCTGCACTGAGGGCTCAATTCGCTTAATCCGTCTTGAGGTGCCATCGCTGGTGGAACACAGCGCCATTTCCCCCAAGCCCCTGCAGGCAATCCTGGTGTGCCTCAATGCAAATTACCAGATTGCAGGCAGCCTAGATTCTTTGACAATCGCGTACAACAACAATTAGATTACTGCAGACACCACGTTTAGTATGCTTTCGCACCTTGCCATGCGCAGGACCCTTTCTGATTCTCCTAGCACCGCCATCTCGAAAGGATTTGCCGCTTTGTGTGAGCGATGCAACGAATTGCCCGCTCTCCACGAGTCAAAGTATTGTAGCGCGGCCTGTAGTGGCAGTGCAGACAATAGGGGACAGTCGGTGGTCCGTCAGCCGTCCGTTGGCGCCGTGCCTCAAGGTTTCGCAGCAACGTGCCAGGAGTGTCGTCGCCCCATGGGAGACTCAAATCGGCGTTTCTGCAGCCTGCAATGCGAGAACGCGAGTCGTGGTCACTTATCACATCGCTAGTACTCAGACCGACGTAGTTTCATAGTTGGGTTCTTCTGTATTCAAGTCCTGGGAATCTCCCACATTCATATTTCCACCCATATTTCCACCTGGGAAGGTGAACGTCATCGCTAAGATAGTTAACCCGTTAACGCGTTAACCCTTTAGTTACCCAATTGCCACGTCACTCTGCATTCTTGTCACTGCTAATTGAACGCTGTAAGGTAGTACCGTGAGTCCGTGACGGTACGAACGATCTCTCCGTCTGCCATGGCATATCACTGCCACTGCACCCCCTCAGAGGCCCTCACGAAGAGCAGGAGTGTCCCCGGCCTACATCCAAAATATCTCACCTGCCTTTTGGCTATACTATTATTCAGCCGTCTTGGAATAACTAAATTACAACAACTTCTATGTTACGGTATTCTGATACCATGTCTTAACTTGAAGATGCCAGTGCTGTCTGATTTCAGACGATCTATTTGTTCCGGCATGCAATTAAACCCAGAAATAAAAATATTGGATACTCCAGGCCATGTGTTTAGAGTTCATGACCACGTGTACTACGTGCATGTGTACGACGTAATGGTTTCTAGATCTTCAGGGCAAGTCGGGTGCCATTAATATTGACTGCGGCATGGCAACATATGAGGATGCGTAAAGCGGAAAGTCGCCGGGGCAGAAACCGGAAAGGAAAAACGGGTCGGCGAAGGGTCAGCGCGGTCAGCGCTAGTCAGCTACAGCCTGCCGCTGCGATGAGGTCCAGTAACCTTTCCTCGGCGTCACGGTTAGCCGCCGCGTTACCTGCTTCAAATTCCCGGCTGCCAGTCAATTTCCGCCTCTCGGGACTGGTGCAGATTGATTGGGTATCAATCTCTTCGTCACCGTTTGGCAATTCGAACTGAGTGGTTTTCATTTGACATTTATGGCACGCAGCAAATTCACAATTTGTCCGCCGGCTCAAAGGGTCAACGTGAACCTTCAAATTCCAGGGGGACGTCGGGCCGAGTCAGCTGGACCGCCATGATGTAAAGCTGATAAACCTTTATTCTTATGGCAAATTCTAGACTAAAAGCTGAATCGTGACTATTTACTAGTAACCGATGACAGGCCTCGGAAGTGCGGAATAGGACCGAAGTCCCACCGTACACGGAGAGATGATTGAACTGGGATATGGGCAATCGGAACAGCTCGCCTTACTACTTTACTTCCACTATATCGAGTAGAAATCCACTGGCACACATTTGACGCCCAGCGATCACTGAAGCACAATACAGCCGCCAATTCTATCGTTATCCAGGTATCCAGGAATAAATGACATGCTCACAGTTGACCGAAGTAATTAACTTACTATGTGCGATAAATCAGAATATTACGTAATACAATCCGAACATGAAAGAAATATGGACAAATAACTCCAGGCTTTCAACTACAGTGCGACTACCCGTGGTTTGTGGCTGGTTTGTGGTTGTGTCTTACTCGAGGCCTTAAAACTTCGTCATGGATGATCTGGTAAGTCATAATATCGCGTCTTTCTTTGCTTTTTACGCGTCTCTGAAAACTGTAATCATGAAGAACTTCGGTCGACATCGTCAATCCATCGTCGACATCGAGCAAGAACTTCATGACATCTTTCGTGAGCACCCTCAGTGTTATAACAACCCTGAAGGCGTCGCGTCCCTCCCTGCTAGGTGTCTTTCCGACGTTTTTGATACCTACCGAGAAGAATATGGCGTCGAGCTTCTCACCGAGAATGAGATGGCTGGTTTCATGCAAATCGTGGACGCGTCGCCAGACGTCGAGGCGACGCCTGGCACCATCCTCCAACTTGTGGCGATGCGTACGTCTTCGGGCCAACAGATTCATCCTGAAGACCATTTGCCGAACGCCGACAGCTGGAGCCGTGGCCGTACGGATGAACGCGACCACCATGATGGACACTCACGCTCTTCAAGTAATGGCTCTACCAGAGGGTATCATCATCCCACGCCCGGTAGTCAACCTCCAAGTCGACCTCCAAGTCGTGGTGCGGGCGGGATTCCCCGTACCCCTGGTGCGAAGGAATCCCCATTCGATGCACAGAAACGCCAGCGAAGCACGCCCCTTGCTCCCATTGCACCGTCGAGTTGGACGAGAAGGCCAGCAGCCCCCGGCCGTAGGAAAAGCGATGCTAGCAATCATGGTCGCCCGGTGAGCGACTCAGAGGTCAGTGCCTTCCCACAGTCATCCTCTGTCGGGCATATGTATGTGTTCTTCGATGCTCCTTATGAGGTATGCGAACCGTATAGTTCGGATGTGACATGCATCGCAGCTATCTCGGATTCTAGTTCGCAAGTCTGAGGGTCTAGTGTAGCCTCCTTGTCGGCTCCGAACATTTGCGAGATGCGAGGTTTCAGAGCCAATCCGACCGACCTCCCTTTATAGATTTATAAGTTTCGCTTCCACTTCACTAATGGTCCTCTTTAGTCTCCTACCGTGTTCAGTCGCTTAACTGGCGGTCGCTCACGTGCACCTTCTAATCCAACCACCCCAAGTTCCCAACAATCCCCTACTGCATTCCACGGTTCTGTTGGTTCGCCTCCTCTCGGCGCTGTCGGCTCTCGTCCCCACTCACGCACCCAGTCTCAATCACAATCCCCGTTTTCAAATACCACGCCACCCCAACTCGATCTCTCAAGTGCGATGTATGACGCTTTTGAGGAAACCGTCACCAAACTGCCTATCCCTCACATGTCGACAGACTCAGACTCGGATGAATCCGAAGATGATTCGGCGCTCGGACTAGTATTTGATCGTTCTACGTCGTCTTCGACAGCCTCTATGGAGCCGTTGGAGCGTCTTGAGGCTTTGCAACGTGTCAACTCCGACCTTGCCAAAAAACTTGTCGAAGCGGAGCGCACCCTGCAACGCAAACTGGCTGATCATGAAGCTGAGCTGGAGGAGATGGAAGCACGTCTCGAAGAAGCAAAAAGCGAGCTCAGTGCAGCGAAGCGTGAGGAGAAAGAACTACGGAGCAAAGAGCGTTCGAATCAAACTCAAATTGCCGCCCTCGAAAGTGAAATCACCAAAGTGCAAAAGGTCTTGGACAGCTCACGTGCGATGTACAATTCATTGCAAAAGCAGTATCAGGAACAATTGAGTATGTGATACTTTTGGCTCCCACTATTCACATACCTACCTATTATCGATGGCAGACGAGTCCGAGGACTTGCGCAACACGCTTCGCCGCAAGGACGAGGAGATCAGAAGTTGTCGAGAAAGCCTCTCGCTTCAACAAATGGAGACCAATAAGTACCTCAAAGAAAACGAGGCTTACGAAGAACGCATCGTTTTGCTTGAACAAGATCTCGCACTCGCGCAACAAGCGCAGGCGAGCCTAGATGAACAGAAGCAGGAGAACCTCATGCTCAAGGAAACTATCGATCGTATGAGATTCGATATGGATGAGCTCCGAGCGGGGCTCGCGAGCAACGCTCCTGGTGTTGGAAGCGGGACAACCAGTGCGCCTAGTAGCGTTAGCAGGAGCTTGGGCGCGGAGTTGCTCAGTAAATTAACGGATGGTGGCGGATGGATAGACGAAGACGAAGAGGGTGACTCGGTGGAGACGCTGAGGGTCCTTGGTATCGAGGGTCAAGACGAGGATACTGAGGACGAAGACATCGTACAAACGATTATCACGAGAACTAAGAAGGTAGGTCCGCTTCTTGTGAATCCGGGGACGCCTTCACTTACCTCTTGTGCAGCGTGGCCATAAGGACAAATCGTTCACGTTAAAGGAAAGCCGGGAGTTCGCAGATGCTTACGCCCAACACGACCCTACCGCCTTTACTACTGCCTCAATCGCGCAAACAGACCCTGCACCTAGTGTCCTGGCAGCCTCGCTGGCTGTCCAAACCGATGGCCCATTAACGTTTGCGTCTTTATCCACGCAAACCGACGTCCCCATACCGCGTGTCACAACAGATGTGGAAGTCCAAACTGAAGAGCATAACGCTTCCCGGTCACCATCACCTCAAGAATACGACGAGACGCTCGCCTCATCTTCTTCCACGGTCCTCCCCCCTACCCCCAAAGCCAAACCTGCGTCCCTTGACCTTTTAGCGCCCAATTCTCCGACCGACCTACCCCCGTCGTACAATCAAGTGACGTCTGAGATGCCCTCCCATGACCTTCTACAGCTGCTTGATACCGATGACCTGTCGTTCTCGCACATTCCTGATCCGCGTAAGCGTCACGACCTTCGTATTGCAGTCGAGACGCTGCGTATCTGGCACAGTGGCCTCAAATTGCCTCTCCGCTCACCTGTGGGAGTTTCCGCCGAAGTAATTGAAGAGTGGCGCGCCCTCAAAGCGGAGGTAGGCATCGGATGTGGGATTCTCGACCGAGCATTGGAGAGCGCGGCGGCAAACGCGCCCACTAGCCGTCGGCGCAAGAGCAACCGGTTTTATAACATCTACAACACTTATGTGTATGGTGGTGACAACGGAGCGGGAAAAGTGCTATGGGGTGGACTCGCTTCACATGCCCTGTTATGTGTCAGTGCGAGTGCCATCGTATTCTTCGCGATGAGTCCGTTCCTAGCGCACCAGTATGTCGTGCCCGGTGGCCCCACGTACTACGATCGTACCGCGTGGTCAAGCTTCAATACGATGCACCCTGCTGCCGAGGGCTTTTCAGGTGATAGAAATGTAGCCGTGTGGAATTTCCTTGGTAGGCTCGGAGGAGGAGCAGCTCGCATCGCGCGTGGGTGGCCAACTTAGGCGCTGTGGCCTACTCAGCGCGGCTGACCGGTCTGCCCGTGCGCTCTCTGGCACTGGCAACAATCATGTAACCATGCCTATTATAGCCACCACTTGACCGTGGACAGAAGTATTTATTCTTTGCTACTGTACTCACATATACACCCGACTAAATCCCATGGCACCATTCGTTTCTTCTGTGTTCTATCCCAACTGTCCTCTCTCTCGTTTATTTCGTATGAGATGATGTCCCTTTGTCTTGTACAAAAATTTTAATACGGGTGATTGTCACCAAGGGTTGAGTACGTTGAGTCTCAAATGACGTGTCGGACCGGAGACACTTGACTCGAGACATTTCAACATTGGTCTCAACCACTGCGTCATCTCTCCTTCTCGCCAACCGTTCCGATGCCAACCTCCTCTTCTGGCAGCTCAGCGTACACGTCTATCAATGACGCCGATCTACCGTCAGCAACGGTTGAGGTATGCCAATGTATCAGTGCGTTGATGAAGCCCTACCATAACAATCACATTAGGCCATATCAGAGATCAACGTCCTCCCTGCGTCATTTTACACATCCTTCCTCTCCCAAGACGCCAAGGCTCGCAAACCCAGTCCCAGTACGTTGTCTCATGTAACCACCGTTGGATATTCTAAATGCCCTTTGTTCTTGTCGCCATGTGTGCAGTTCGTGGACTCTTTCCGCTCGAACAAACGCCAGGCGTGATCTCGCTCCTTGCGGGGAAACCCAATGATGCGATGTTCCCATTCACTAATGTCCAGTTTAGCGTACCCTACCCGGATAGCTCTGAGCAAATGTTGCTTAAAGTAGACGACGACTTACTCTCAATGGGCTTACAATATGCGCCCACAAGTGGGATTCCACCAATGGTAGAATGGCTGACCAACTTTCAAGAGCAGGAGCATGGGCGGAGGAGGCAGGAGGGATGGAGAGTTAGCGTCACGGCGGGGTCACAGGATGCGATCTACAAGGTTCGTCATGCTATCTGCAATACTAAGTCGTCTCTCGTTGGCCCATCGATATCCTAGGCTATACATGTCCTCGTGGATCCGGGAAATCCAGTCTTGATCGAGAAGCCCGTCTATGCGTACGCAGAAACGCACATAGTTGGTCTTTCCTTGTCTGACCCATGCTAGCGGAGTGATCCCCATATTCGAGTCGCTGCGTTGTGAGACGATAGGCAAGTTTATGTGTGAAGGGACAGTCTCGCCCCTGAGTCAGAGATTACAGAGGTTGAGACCGACTCGAAAGGGATCAGTTCATTGTCTCTACACAAGATTCTTGAGAACTGGCCATCGTCAAAGCCAAAACCTAAAATATTGTATACCGTCCCAGTGCGTGGCGACCAGTTGAGATATATGATCCGATACTGATCAGAGGATAGTATGGATGCAACCCGACCGGTGCTACGACCTCGCTCGCGCGGCGCAAGGAAATTTTAGACCTTGCGCGGAAGCACAATATTATTATCCTTGAAGGTGGGCCTCACATCTACTCTTGTATCGTTTCCGCACCACATCTTATATGATTAGATGATCCTTATTACTTCATGTACTTTGGCACTGGCCCGCGTATCCCGTCATATTTAATGCTTGAAGCACAGACCGGGAATCGCACTGTCGGGCGCGTGCTGCGTTTCGACAGCTTCAGTAAAGTCCTCTCCGCCGGTATTCGCATCGGTTTTGTTACAGGACCTGCACCATTACTCGATGCCATAGATAGACACGTATGGGCATTCGATCACTTTTTTGTACTCTGATAGAGCCTCTCACAGACGGCCATAGCAAACCTACAGTCATCGTCCTTCTCCCAGGCAGTGATCCTTACCCTATTGCGTTCATGGGGGCGACAAGGCTTTCTTTCTCATGCTCACAGAGTTGCTGAGTTCTATCGAGCGAAACGCGACGTCTTCGAAGCTGCCATGCGACGCCACCTCTTTGACATCGCGGAGTGGAATACTCCAGAGGCTGGAATGTTTTTCTGGTGCCCTTCCCATTTGATCTCTGCTTGAGAATATCGTTAACAAGTCATGACCAGGTTCAGGCTCCTACTCGGTGAGGATGGCGACTCTGCGAGTGTCATCCAGACCAAGGCTTTCGAGGCCGGTGTCCTCGCACTTCCAGGAACAGTGTTTCTTCCAAGCGGAGCGCGCTCCGCTTACGTGCGAGCGTCTTTCAGTTTACTGGAAGAAGGGCAAGTCAATGAGGCGTTGCGCCGACTGAGGGTTGTCCTGTTGAGAGAAAGGGAGCTTTCAGGAGGTTTCGCATCATGACATTCAGGTCGTCTGGAAAAGCATTACTGTCAAAAAATTGTATCTCGAGAAAAAAAAATAGTGACGTGATAGCTCAGTCATCGACTGGCGAAGATTGTGGGCTATTTGCAATCAAATTTTGTCCAAGTGCACACTGTAGCAACTAGGCAGGGGCGATTTATTGAGTGGGAAAGAAAGAGCGTGATCAACGAGCGCGAGGTGAACGAGCGCGGGAATGAGCTAAGAGGGACACAAACGAGTGGACTCAGTTGGGCACGAACGCGTGCACGATAACTATGTATATTCACCTAAGAGGGACGTAAACGAGTGGACTACGTACTGTGAATACAGGGAAATGGGGGTGAAAGTAAACGATAAGGCTCACCTCAGTTGGGCACGAACGCGTGCACGATAACTGAGGTGGCATCGAGCGTAACTACTGGTATATAAACGCACGGGGTACTAGAATATGAAAAGAAGGTACTCAACGGAAGCAAATTAAAGGGTGACATGTGCTCTATTGGGCCTGCAGGGAGGCTGTCTAATGTAAGTACTAGCGCAACGCGCGCTGTCCAGGTTGTATGGTATGTGATCTATCGGGCCCAACTGCCGCTTCCGCGACACACACTAATCAGCAATTTTATGGTAGAGTCTAAGGGGTGGTCAGGGAAAGTAAACGGGGGTATTAAGAGTCAAAGCACGGGGGTGCGTCAACGTGCGTATAGTGTAATTATACTACAGTAGTAGAAATAATGAAGGGAGATCGCTTGAGAAACTTGAGCGACAGGTGCACCACCAGCACGCGCGCCGGGCTAGCTTCGAACCGAATTTGTAACATTTTTCCTCTCGTATTTATAGAGTCAGAATGCGCTAGTTTTGGGGTATATGGATGGAATTTGAGGGAGTAAAAGGAGTAAACTGGGGTTAATCAAGAGCCTAAGGGCCACATCTTGAATTGCGGGCCACTATAGCCCTCTATGAACTCGCAATATCTCAATCCCTCACTGAGTCTCCAGTCGTCCTCGAAGCCACGTCAACAACCCTTTGGTCCCTTCACGTTCCCAAACGCGCCGGGGTGGAACACGAAATCTGTGCAAAAGTCAGAAAAACTATGTGCGACACCCAAAGTAACCAAGGGCTCACAAGTTTCCGTCCACTACGAATACATCGAGGGGCAGCAGACCCAGCTCTCCCGGAAGTCCTGCGATCGAGTTCTCACGAACATCCAACTCTTCCAAAGTCCACTTCGGACGGAGCTCTACGTCCTCGCTTGCCGCCTCGGCGCCAAAAACCACTCGAGCAAGCTCACATAATCCATGGAGGTCCTCGATCCTATTGCCACAAAGCCCTAAACGACGGAGTCCTGCACGCCCACCGTTGTCCGTGAATAATAGTCGCTCGAGCATTCCACGTTCCACCAGGGCGCCAGAGAAGTTATTGTAACCAAGCTCGAGGTTACGTAGGCTAGGAAATAGCTGCACAAGCACACCAAGTGTGCCACCATGAGCTGCGTCGGCGCCAGGAATAGCATCGCTTAGGGCACAGCCTTCGAGGTTGAGCGTCTCCAGGTGTGGTAACAAGGGCTGGCCGTTGAATACGGATAAGATAAATGCAGGTTCCGTACGTCGACCGCGCAGCTCGAGTGTGCGCAACGTGTCTGCGAAAGGCTGAGTCACGATTAGTGTGAGAGGAAGAGTAGCGCGCGGAAGCCTTTCCTCTTCTGTGGTAGCAGCACTGGCGTTATGGCGTACAGGCCGTCCGGGGGAAGGGGGAAGCGTGAGAGTGAGCGTACGTGGATCCCAGTAGCGTCCAAGACCTAGCGTAGTAAGAGGAGGGACTGTCGTAGGCACATCGACCCGTTTATCGCGAGCCATGAGTTCTGCGGTCTCTGGTCGTGAGTGGGATCGCGCGTCCTCAGGGGTCGAGTCCTGTTCTGCATTGGTCTCGGCCTTTTCTTTCGCGACGGGCTGGGGCAAGGGGGGTAATGCGGGGGTGGGTGTTCCGACCAAATTCACGGCACTACGCTTTTCACGCAGACGCTGGACATGACGGTCTGCCTCAATCTCCCAAGCCTCACGCACGATACGTTTCCCTACGGCAATCGCGAGAGTGCGCACAGGCACGGTGCGCGCGTCTGTAATGGGCGCTTCAAAATCAATGGTCTGGGTGAGACAAGAGAGAGCCTTGGAAACGGCGGTTTGCGTAACACGCGTTTCTTCCAGATCAAGGACGGTTAATTTAGGGAAGGTCAATTTATTGGCCGAAGTGAGGAGAGATGTCGGGAAAGATGTGTCGTCAATGTTACACCTCGACATACGAAGATCCACGAGCTGTGTGAGTGCGCCGAGTGACACCAACAGCTCCGTAACGTCACCGAGAGGGTTGCACGCGAGGTCGAAAGTTCTAAGGTTCTGTGGGAGCGCATTACGATGAATGGCCGAAGAGACAATTTTATTGTGTGAGGCGTCCAATGATGTGAGGCTTGGAAGTGGAGACGTTGCCCTCACAATCTCTGGAGCCGAGAAGAATGAGTTAGAGCGCCGGGTTGGCGTTGGTGTGCTGGTTGCTGGGTCGAACGGCATGTTGAAAGGCAGGGCTGTGAAAGCGTTATGGGAGATATCGAGAAGGGAAAGGGCGGGAAGTGAATAGATCTGGGGTGGAAGAGAGGTGAGGGCATTGTGGGAGAGGTCAAGGTTGGCTAGGGAGGTAAGATCTGCGAAGCTGTCGGGAAGTGACACAATATGATTATTTTGAAGCTGCGAGCGCCTTAGAAATAAGGCCACGTGAAAATGAAATTAAATAGACATACGTCGATGGTTTTGAGAGACCCAAATAGAGATATTTCGGGCTGAATTTCTACGATCTTATTATTCCGCGCACGAAGGAATGTCAGATCTTGCTGGTCATACCACGTAGTTGGGTTGGTCTTCGATAGCTTTCCGGGTTTCTCTGGTAAAAGCGGCTCATCTGTGACGCTAGGAAGCTTCTCAGGTGTTACTGAGAGATGGATCTCAAATAATGCAGAAGGGAGACAGGGGAGGTCACGAGATGCGAGGTTGAGTGAGCCTTGGGAACGTACCCTGATCGGTCAGGAGCGTTATGATTCATTAAACCCATTGATGCACACCTGAACTTCGCGCACGTTCTATCGTCTCGCGTACGGAAAGCCTTCCGAGCTCGTCTCCATCAACCATGTCCACCCTCCAGGTATCAGCTGAAGTATCATCGATACCTCCACTCGGTACATCCTGTTCTGAATGGGCTCGCTGCGCGGCTGTTGCCTTCTTAGCCTCAGCACGCTTGAGCGCGATCGCCTCCTTCATGCTCATTGCGGGGGTCCTCGAGGGGGTCGCTTGTTCAGGCTCCTTTGCGCAAAAGCGGGGGGGTGGCTTGGGGGCGGATTTGGTTCGTGGTCGCGAAGGAGTTACCTGAGCAGAGAAAGACCGGGATGACTTCGCATTGGTAGATACTGTCTGAGGTTGAGCTACGGGAGATTTTGGTACCCGGGGAGTCGATACCGAAGCCGCCAGGCGGGGAGAAGGGTTGATGACGGCTTTTGCCAGTGGTTGATTGTGAGTTGCAAGACGGGCGCCAGTGTTTACAGCATTTGAAGAAACAGGTAGACGAGACTTTAAGGGCCTAGGAAGGTTAGAGCTGCTAGTAGAAGATGCCATCATAAGAACACCGTCACTGTACTTATAAGAGTTGGCCTTTTTCAGCGGTAGTTGAACGTTTTCCGCGGTGGATGGTAGCCGAGTCACGCTCCCAAAAAGGAAGGAGTCCCTTGTTTCGGTTCCCCTGTCAAACATTCACACTCAGAAAGTTTCCCTGTCAAAACTTCATACTCAGAAAAATAAAGAGATCTTGTATAAGTATATGTAAACAAACAAACATAAGGCATGTGTTCATGCGTCAAAAAGGAAAAGACCATAAGGCATGTGTTGCTGAGGCACATGCCGCAAAGAAAAATCTGTCTAAGTCGAGTGGGGGAGCCCTGGGGATAAACACATGTGCGTGACTGCATTCCCGCGCATTATTTTAAACTAATATACATCTCAGGGAGTGTCCCTACCAATCCTAACCCTAGACCAGTAGTGGAAAGGGGCGCAAACACGTGCCCAGGTGATGCAGTGGAAAGAAGCGAAAACACAGACCTGAGTGCACCGCTTGGGGGGGGGATGTGCAACTGGAACTGCTGCAGATGGGTTTGCGCAAGCAAAATAACCCTCAGCGGGGCTGGTTGCTCCAGTGGGAGGGGACACAGGCAGGGGGGCATGTGCAGTGATGCAAATGTGTACGTAGCCAGGTGCCTGGGGGTGCTGCACCATTCCGCTTTCTCAATGAAAAATTGACTTGAACATTTCTTTGTGTCCACACCACCTGTCCTGATTATCGGCCTGTTTCATGCCACAAATTGTCACGACTTGCTCCCCCTTTACATTTACTTTTACCTACCCTTCCATTTCCCTTTCTGATTGTCACTCTCATGTCCAGCCTTGCCCCTAACATGTTGTTTGCACGTTCTGTACTCATTTCCTTATCTCTGACTTGCTCACCATGTGCCACGCGCATGTCCCTTATCTCTGACTCATCTGCCTCATGTTTACCTTGAGGCCCCCTGTATATAAGCACGTGCGTTTCATAGGATGAGCTCTAAGCTTGTTCTCTTGTGGAATACAGATGTTTTTGTCCACTCGAGTAGCCGATACCTTCAGGAATCTAAGGACGTTCACAAGCGTTGCTTAGCGAACCCCAGCCATTGTCTTCAAGCTGCAATAAGTGCTTGCTCGTGCCATCTCCAGGCCCTCACCCTCACATGCCCGCCATAGCAGAAGTCAAACCCAACTACCGATTCTGCCAATACCTCTCTCCTACTGTAGCGCATGATAACGGGCCTTGTGACTGCCTCACCAAAGGACTCCGCAAGTAGATGACGAACGATAACTTGTTCTGACACGGCGATCTGACCGTGACATTAGAACAAGCTTATATGAGCTTCACTGAACCCGATAAACAGAACGAACCATGATGTCGACCCCGAACCCCTCATCATCCCACAAGGGCAAATCGAAAGCCCCTGTTGACTGGTGCCTCAGAGCACTCAGTGAAATCCCGACCCCAGCTGCGCTGGGAGGACTATGTCTACCCATGAGGGCATTACCAGAACAAAAAGATACTGTCCCGATGGAATATGCCATCAACACAGAATTTTGTGTCACAGGGGTTGCGCAAGTCCCCTGGACTGGCTACTACGCTACCTTCAATGGTGCAAAGATCGCTGTCTCCAACATCTATGGAGTTTGGTTCAAAATCTGCTGGCAAGACACTGATTGGGAAGCGCACCACCTCGCTCGACCCTCCCTCTCTCTAATTGATGCCCCACTGAATAGGATCGACTATGCCCAGCTCTGAGCTTCTGAAGAACTGGTCACATGCCCCCCCTCCGTGGCCCCTCCGGAAACATCCTTCGCTGCCCCTATCCAAGTCGCCTCAGTTCCTGAAGCAATCAAACTGATGCCCATGCCAACCCCACTACTACCTAGTAGTGAATCATTCGCACAATTCCAAGCACATACCGGACCTGAGGAAAGGCGCTGGAGAGGACCACTCGAGGATGACAAGGACAATGAGGATGATTAATGGCCGTCCTCTCCCACTGATTGCCCCCCTCGAGCCCCAGGAATGCCTGGGGGAATGGGGGACAATCCCATGACAATAAACGCCCTCCATGGAATGGGCCACATCTGCCTCGAAGGAAATCCCCCAGATCGCTTCGATGGAAATAGAGACTGCACGATGCGATTCTTTACCCAATTTTGTCAATTCATGCTAATGAACAACACAGCGTCCATCACCCAAGATCCCATCAAGAAGTGCGCCTACTTCCTCTCCCTCATCGAAGGACCAAAGGTAGAAGGGTGGATGGAGCGAATGTATGAATATCTGGACAACATACATGCCAACCCGAGGCAGCTCCTGGGACATTCCCCCTGGCAGGCACTAGAATGGGAATTCAAGGATGTGTTCATTGACTACGTGGAAAACGAGAAGGCCTAGAAGGTGATGACTATGCTCAAGATGAAAGAAGGAAACATCAATGAATATATCGCCTCCTTCGAGCATCTTGCCCACCAGGCAGGAGTTGGCATAGACGACACGTCAAACTTGAAGATGTTTGCTTAAGGGCTCCCATTTCCCCTGGTAGAAGCAGTCATTTGCCACAACAGGCCCAATAACTTCTGACAGTGGTGTGAAGGCACTCAGGAGCAGCAACACAGCTGGCTCCGGCTTCAGGCCATCAAGGAAAGCTTCAGACGATCCCAACCCCCCAACCCACAACCCAACAAGGGACAATGCTGCCAAGGAGGTTTTGGCAACTTTTACTGGCGTCACCCTGGGCAAGGAGGTGGAGGAAATCAACGCAGTCAAGGACGAGGTGGCTCTCAACCTGCCCGACCTCGCCTTCCCCCACGAAACGATGATGCCATGGACACCTCAGCAGTAGCCTGTAAGGCCTCCACTGATAAAGACAAGGAAGAGTACCACAAGTCAGGTCGATGCTTTGAGTGTGGGAGACAGGGACATCTTGCCCGCAACTGCCCATCAAAGGCCAGCCGCCAACCCGCCAGCAGGACAGTGGAGATCGTCAACTCGGTGCAGGAGGATAACCTCCCTGATTACCGATGCGACCCAGCAGCTCTTACCATGTACGTGCAGAAATTCAGCGATGAAGAAAGGGACATGTTCATGCGAAGCCTCCAGGAGTTAGGAGTGGACGTGGGTTTTGTTGAGGCCTGAATGTAACAACTCTCATTCGGGCAGTGGGGGCTGGTTCCCTGTACAGATCAAAGAATAAAGCGATTTATGTGCTATTCATGATCTGAACCAGCAAAAAACGAGTCGATTGAAAAGCGCTCCTAGACAGTGGAGTGACAGAATGTTTTATCAACCCCAGAGCCGTACATGAGCTCGGGATTAAGCCCAGAAAACTCACGTCCCCCCAAACTGTCCGTAACATGGACAGAACCCCCAATAAGGCAGAAAAGATCAGTGAAGTGGTCGACCTTATTGTTGACCACTATGGAGTAAAAGCGACACACCCATTCTTTGTCGCTGATCTAGGCCCTGACGACTTAGGGTTTAGGGTGGTCGAGCAATCGACGAGCGAAGCGAGGAGATTGCGAGACGGGGCGAGCGATAGCGAGCGTGTCGTTAGACGTGGTGAGCGATAGCGAGCTCACCTAAGAGACAGAGGGGAGGGAAATGCTGTGGAATGAGCAGGAACGTCCAAGGTAACTTGGCGGTTGGGGGATCCAACGCGCCACCCAAGTTTCGTTATAAACTTATCAGACCTTGGGTTTCTGTCTCCGCTTAAACCTTGTCCTGTGGTGCGGCCACTCGGACCGACCTTCGGACTTTTTGTGATTACGGACTTACAAGTGGGGACTACCTAGCGGAGCGAATGAACCGAAGCGGGCATCTCGGGCCACTCGGAGATCTCGGCGTCTGGTCCGAGTTCATTGCGTCATGACTCCAGCTAGTCACGTGACTTTGTTCGAGACCTGCCTCATCATCATTTCCCCAAGGAAGTATACAGTTAGTTCCTTGATTGAGTCTCATATAAAGTGCACGTTCGTAGACGCACCTAGAATTTTAGATGCCCAAGATTACGTAAAAGTCACGTGCCTTTAAGCGCCCATGTGACTTTGTAAGGAGACGCTTACCAAGTCACGTGATCCCTAGTCACGTGATTATAGGAGGGTCTAATTTAATTCGGTTCAGGGTTCCAGGTTAGGTTAAGGGTAACTTTTGGGACTTTTATATTATGAATATGGCATATTCAACTATATGTTGGTAAATAGCCCTTCAAAATGGCTTTCAAACAAGCCTAAGATCAACCAATTTGGTCGAGAATTGGATGAGATATACCCTGATAACGTCTATGTATATCACATATGTGGTGTTATGCTTGCTTGTGAATGCCGCGCATAGGGACTCTCCCTATGCGCGGCATTTCTAAATAGTAATTTCACAGGGCTTTCTAACAAGCCCAAGATCAGCCAGATTGGTTGAGATTTGGGCAAGATATCTCTAGAATACTATATAGAACTGATTAGGGTATATCTCGACCAAATCATGTCGGATGTTGTTGATCTTGGGCTTGTTAGAGAGCCCTGGGACATGTGGATTGGGCTATGCCGCGGATAGGGCCTCTCCCTATGCGCAGCTTCCCACGGTCACATGATTCAATCTTATACAAAGTGTAATAGTGTTTTCAATCCTTGCCAATGCCGCGCATAGGGTCTCTCCCTATGCGCGGCATGGCCAATAGAAATCCTTCAGGGCTTTCCAACAAGCCTATGATCAGCCAGATTGGTCGACATTTGGATGAGATATCTCTAGAATACTATATATAACTGATTAGGGTATATCTCGACCAAATTGTGTTGGATCTAGCTGATTGTCCCATAGAATGGCACATCTTTGTGTCTGACTTACACTCAAGACATACCCAAACCAAACCTATTTGGCCAGCTTTGGACACGACCTCCAGCGGGGTTGCCTCGTCATAGAGAGGAAAGAAAACGGCTGAATGACCAACCTGGACGATAGATAGATGATGGTGGTAGACGATGTGGGAGGGCAGTGGACGAAAGGACAGGAAAAGGATTGACACCAAATGAGTGGGGCTGAGTGGGCGGAATACCATGTGCGATGCTATCTCCAGTCTCACTCTCCTCACTGTTACTCAGTGAGGGAGACGGTGTCTGGCTTGAGTGTGGAGAGACATTATTCAGATGTCCACGCTTGTCACCGCTACAAATTACATCATGCCTAGTGGGTGTTGACCTTTCATGGTGCCAATGTTGTCTTGCAATTGGCATCGCTGGCTGGGTGGAATGGTGTGTGCAATCTCGGCTAGTGTGGAGGCTAGGGAGGTGTCAAAGTGTACGCTGTTGATCAGCAAGTCATACAGGCCTGGTTTGACTTTGAGTCCACATGAGGATCTGTAGATTCTGTGACTACCTCAACGCTCACGATAAACAGCTTAGTGGTAGGAATATCTGAGCAAGTTACTTTGTTCCCACTGTTAATGATGCCAGGACTATATGTGACATTGAGTGTTGCATTAGAAACAACGACATCTATGACTCCTCCATTTCCAGATGTGGGATCCAGTGGTTGTACTGCTGACTGGGCTAGCTCCTCCTCGTGCTGCTTCTTTCTCCGTGATGCAAAATCCTTCAAAGATGTTTTGACTTTCAGGACTGGAGACGGAGGAGGTGTTTAGACGTTAGGTGGAGGCAACTGGACTAGAGGGTTTAGGGTTTAGGGAGGGGGAGCGAAGCACGACGAGCGAAGCGAGGAGTGCGTAGCGAGCGCGAGGAGGAAATCCAGGAAATACTGGGGCGGATGAGGGACCGCCCCACCCAGTATTTCGACCTTTATATAGGTCTCATCAGTCCATTTGGATCTCCGACTGAATGCCTTTCGGCGCACACTACGCAATCCTGCTTACGCTGTCCGGATTAGCGATTTATAATGTGCGGAACATACCTGAGCCGGCCGAAGGCCGGCAAGCGGCGCGTTAGAAACGCCATTGGTTCGGTCTTTTACTTGGTGGGCGGTGCGCAGCAGGCTGACTCATAGCGCACTTAGGGTTTAGGGTTTAGGGGCTGGGTTTAGGGAGGGTCTAGTGCTACAATAACTAAGGCAAAGAAAGGTCCTCCAATAAGGAGGG